>JAQGAZ010001778.1:0-24646 GCA_034692225.1 Polydesmus complanatus | reverse complement strand
GATTTTTTTTTGTACTCTTCCTTCATATGTTTCAATTTCATTTCACATTGTTTAAGTTTAGTCTCCATGCTGGTAATGTTCGTTTCAGTGTCTACAGAACATTTTTATAAGTAAATGCACCGTAAAATAAATGCTATGTTTAATAAGTAATTGTTCTGAAATAATTTACCCATCATTTGACGTACTAAAGTTTGCTTTTCACCCTCATCGTCATATGATAAACCTGCATGTATAGCTTGCAACCGATTTTCAGAATCAATTACTGCAGCAAGATCCTTGCTGTTGTTTTCTTTGAGCTCTTGCAAGTCATTTTCACATTCTTCAATTAGACCTTGCTTATGAGAGATAGCTGAAGCATCCTGAAATACATTAACACCATAGTATAAGCATACACTAACATAAATAAAGTCATAAAATTATCCTACATCATTCTTAGTTTTTTCAATTGAATCCAATTTATCTTCCTCATCTTTCAAACATTTTTCGGTATTTCTTAAGTTGCTATTTAATTTAACTTCATCTTTCTCACACGCCTTTAACGTCTCCATGCCACTTTGACATTCTGTGTTTTCCTAAAAAAAAATAATCCATTTATTAAACTACTAGTGACCAAAGCAATAACAAAAAATAATTATCTATCACACAATAATTATTTATAATGATTATAGCCTCATAAAATATTTACAACATAAAATAGATTACTGTATATTAAACAAACAAAACACTTCTAAAAATATTATACAGTAATAACAGTGAACGGGAAATAAAAACGATAAATTAGAATATTATCGCTGCGTTAATCTTTGTAATATTCTGCAAGTTTTAATAATGTACATGGAAAAGGTTCACTTTAAATGATTTTATTATCATTTATTTGTCTCAACAAAAAGCAACAAAAGTCACCTTAATGTCAAATTTTAACTAGTATAATTCAGAAAAAGGATAGATTTATTAATTTGGGTTAAAAAAGTTTTAGTCTCAATAATATTTTATATTTATTTCTCTTGTTAATGTGTAGTTCGCTTTCTTCCATTCACCATGTACCACTTGAGTAAGAATTTACAAACCAAGTCTCTCTTTTTAAGTTGCTGTGCAATTTTCTCGTGAACTTCTTGAGTTTCCTTAATCAAAACCGCATTTTTAATCTCTAAAGCACTTATAGCGTCTCTCTCACCAGCGAGATCCCTGTCAGATTTTTTTGAAATATTCTAGAAAAATAACATGATTATTACCAATTACAAAAAAAAACAATAGTTTTCTGGGAGTTACTTCAGCAGAATAATAGTTGTACGCAATATCCAATTTTGTCAAATGTTCCAATTCTCGCTCAACCTTTTGAAATTCTAAAAACGCAGCTCTTTCTTCTCTAAGTCTAGTTAATGTTGGAGTTATATCCTCTTTCAACAACTAAAACAAGAAAAGCTAACATTATAATTAATTTATCAAATATAGATTCCATTTATTTTAACAAACAGTTTTAATTTCTCTAATCTTCGCTTCTTTTGTTTCAATAGTTTTTTGTGCCGTTAATTTTTTTGATTCATACATTTTAGTTCCAGAGGCTTCTTCGAGCATCGACAATATCTACATATAAAAAGAAGCAAAATGAAGCAAAGTTGTAAATAACTTTGAACATCAATCTTAACTTACTTCTGGTGGCTTCATATTCAGTACTTTAGTAACTCTACCTTGCATAATCAAAAAATGAGGATTGTTTACATTTAACTGAACCGATTGAAAAAGATCTTTAACACGAGTATTAGTCGCTGCAGTTCCATTAATAAGATACTTGTTTTGTCCGCCAATCGCAATCTAAATAATAAAACTAATTACAATCAAAAGCTTCGTGCAAGGACTTCGTTAAAAATTATCGAATTAACCTGTCTTGTTACTGTAATCTCTTGATGATGACCATATCCAATGGGGCTCTGGCCAGGATCGTTATTGTCAAATGTAACGGATACTGTCGCTTTTGTGATTCCAGTCTGTCCGTTCTTATAAACAAGTTCTTGAAGATTTGCTGCTCTAACCTTTCATTATTAACAAATTATAAAAACATTTCATTCATAACAATGGTACTTCAACATCAAATACTTGGCTGAGATTTGTAATTCCTAGTAGAAAACAAATGCCATCTAAAATGTTTGATTTTCCACTGCCGTTTAAACCAGTTATTGCATTGAAATAAGGATCAAACCCTTCAACTATGGTCCTTTGCCCATACGATTTAAAACCGTCTATAGTTATTGACTTTATATACATTTTTATCAATGAAATAAATTTACTGTCACAACATTAAAAAAGAAATTAATGATAGCAAACTCCTAGATAGAAACAACTGTACACAAAAGGAACATCTTGAATGAATTTGGCGCGAAACTAGGTACGGTATCAAAGAAGCGGACGATCACATGTCATCTAAGATTTGTTTACACGGGTCGAGTAAATGGGGGAGTCGAGTAACGAGTTAAAAAAAAAAAGCTTAGTTATAATACGACTCGCTGAAACAGTCTGACGAGTTCGAAGGCAAGTGAAGTAGACAGTTAGAGCGTCTAAACTACGTATTAGTACAGTGGCCCACGAGGGCCCTCCAATTATTGGGAAGTAGACCCTCGATTATCCGGATTTTTGAATACAGTATCATTCTGGACTGGACCTCCTTTGCTCCTCTTCTGACATCAATTATTATTATTATTATAGTTCTACTGTAAATTAATATAACTCCTTGCTTCACCGCCAACTACTTATTGATTGTATAATATTCAATGTTAAATTAAGCGATGTTGCAATAATTAAGATACGTCCCAGATAAATTTACTACAGTATTCTAAAAATTATAATACGATAATTTGGTAAACCATTCGCAAAGGGGGGAAAAAAAAAAATTAGAAAAAAATATAACTTTATTAAAAAGTAATTATGTCAATTTTATGAGATAACATTACATCAATGTTTTTGAAAACAAAATTTCCAGTAAATTGCTTTCCTTTTAAAAATAATGGAAACCACATTTTGTCATCAGCAAACATGTTGTCAAATGGAATTTCTTCTATGGGAAACCATGCGGGCATCATTTCTAAAAAAAATTTAAAAAAAAAAAGCAAACTGTAAAACTGAATTAAAATTATTTGAAAAATATACCATCACTTTCACGTATCTCTCCAGAAAAATTAGATGTTGTAAAAACATGAACTTCCATCAATTTTTGTTCAAGTTCCACAAACTCAAAAGTCAAAACCGCAACCTTTTTGAGATTACTCTTATCGATAATAAGATTACATTCCTCTTTGACCTCTCTAAAAATTATAAAATTGAACGCGATATTTCTTACACCAAGCAGTTATTTGAGATCATAATATAGAACTTGAAATTACCTAACAGCAGCTTCTTCCAACGTTTCTCCATCTTCCAATTTGCCTCCGAACCCGTTCCATTTGCCGCTCCCGAAACCTCTTTTTTTCAAGCCAAGAAGTATTTCACCGCTGGAATTACGAATAAGGACGAGTGTATACTTTTTAGCGCTCATAATAGCCTTATAACTAAAAATAATAATAATAAAACATTAATTTTTTTAAATAAATACTGGTGCATAAAAATTAAAGTTCTCAAAATTTTATCTGAATCACCATAAACCTTAGCAGAATTACGTCCGTCAATAACTTGTTAAAAATATAAGCAAACTAACATGAAAGCCATATTCATTTGTTTTCTGATTTTTAAAAATTTGAGCGGATTAACAACTCCAGTTCAACATGAAAAATTAACATTTTAATCTGGAAAAAACCATATAAATTTGTCAAGACCTTTGTATCAGCGACGAAAAACAATAAAAAAAAAAGTCAATAAATAAGCCGATTAAATATTTTTTTACACAAGAGATTCAAATAAATCAGCGTTTTTACCACTACGAAGAGCTATCTGATAAGGAGTTTCTTTACAAGAATTATGAACGTCAATTTCAATATAAGGCAATGATAAAAGAAGTTTTAAAGTTTCTCGAGCATCAGGATTACTCGCTGCAATATGTAGCGGAGTCTGTCCTCCGTTCGTTCGCGCATTCACGTCCGCACCATTTTCAATTAAAATTTGCGCACAAGCTAAACTATTCCATTTACAAGCACTATGCAGAGGCTGCCAACCGTCCAACGTTTTCATATCCGTGTCAGCACCTCTCGACAATAAAATCTAAAGCACAGGAATAAATTCCATTAAAAAAAAAAATCATACTCAAAGCTTGTTAATACAGTTTTGTAATCTTTTGTAGATTTTTTTTTTCATGTTGGTGGTGGTCAGTATTACGTTACCTTAGCTATATTGTAATGATTATTGTAGGAGGCCCTATGAAGAGAAGTGTAACCGTCCGAATCTTGCGCATTTATTAAACTGATGTCCTCATTTAACAAGCTATTGACGTGACCGTCGTCGTTATTTTCCGATGCTGACAAAAGCTCTAACACACCCTCTAAATTGTTAGAACAAAATCAATATCATATTAGCCAACTGCTAAAGTTCACAATTATACAAAACTTTGGTGATTATACGAGTTCCTTATCATTTATTTGACTGACCAGGGGCTAACCGCTGCTCATTGCGCCATTGAAATACATGTACAGCACAAAATGTGCCTGATTTCGCGCATTATATGCATAAATGATTAATAAATCTCACTTACTTTGACAGTTTTCTTTTTCAACCATCGCTTAACCACAAAAAATTGCCAGAAAACTAACTTTTAAGACAACAAAATTACCGAGTTTACAGACCAATTTACCAAACACATGTAAAACGAAAATGGCGGCAGCTTTGATCGATGACGTAATGCTTTACAGCGCCACCAAACGGTCAAACAGTACATTCGGGTTTCGGACGTTTTTAAATTTTAATTCAATAAACTGTGCCTATTGCAAATTAAAAACAGAATGATGCAATTAATATGATTATAATTAAGTATAAAACATAAAAATTATGATTTATTATTGGTTATGGCTGAGTGGGACAAAAATTACCTAGTCATATGACCGCAGTCCCGAACTTCCGGTTTATATTACGCAGTTTTTTTTCGACAATTCGACAGGTAAAGTAAGTTTTTTGATCTTTTTTTCATGTATTGAAATTTGCGTTTGTTTTATTATTTAAAGATAGACAATTATTGTTTTGATCAAAACTAAAACTGACGGTCATTTTGAGGCGACTGATACGTGCGCCGGCGCCAATTGGCGCCGGCCAACGAAGGTTAGCTTCGTGGTCATCGGAAGCAACTAGCCACCAGAGCAATCGAAATTGGAGACATTGTTTAAAAAATCTTTGGTCAAAGTATCGGCTACCCGCTTTAAGCAAAGCCGTTAAAAAGTATAGACCTGCCACTACAGACAATCAATTGGCAACCTTAGATTTGGGAATTAAATGGTCAAGAACTGAAACAAACTTATGGCATCAGCTGACGTCTAAGCTTCGCACTTGGACTTCTTTTGATAGTCAAGCTGCAAAGATACGGAATTTTGCCGCAAAAAAATTGCTCGCAGCAGGTGGAAGGGCTGTACCACTACTGTCTTTGATAGGATTTTCAGTAGTTAGCAATGATGTTCTTTTGACAGACAAGGATAAAATGAAATCGTTATGCCGTGATATAAGAGTGCGTAATAAGTTTTTTTTTTAAATAATATACCAGTAAAATGTTAGTAATTTTTTTCTTCTTATTTTAAGGTTGTCATGTCTTCTGTGGATACTACAGAAAATAATATTGAACTTCCAAACAATAAATCGAGCGACACAGTTAACCTCAATCTAGAATCATTACATATTGGGGATGTTATTGCGAAAGGGTGCAATGCCATTGTGTATTCTGCAAAATGGGCTGAAAACCATGATGCAAAAGGTTTGAATTGACAGTACTGTACATGACATTGTATTTATAAGGGTGTTAACTTGTTGGTCTTTGCTCTGCATGCATCTACGCACGATTTATATCAAATTGAAGATTAAAATAATAATTGTTAGATAAGCATCATTTTCAAAGCGCGATGACAGTTTAGAATTTTAAATTGTTATACTGTATTTAGATATTGCCAGTATTGAGTTTGAATTTTATATTTTAACATGCAGATTCGCAAACAGAACGAAGACGAACGGCTTCGGATGATTCAGGAATCGACTCCAGCGTTGAAGTTTTATCGCCAAATGATGAGGCTTTTAGTTTCAATACGTATTTTGGTAGTTATTTTTTCCCCCCATTCAAATATTCCTTAATTTTTCTGATTTTGTTTTTCTTAATTGCAGAAAGAGAATCTAATTTACAAAAAAGTTACAAAAACAAAAATGATTTTCAGCTAGATATTCTTAATAAATCATTTAATGGATACAATCTAGCTGTTAAAATGATGTTTAATTACGAAGCCGAATCGAATGCTCCAGCTATTATTCAGGCAATGTACAAGGAAATTGTTCCCTCGAGAAGACGACTTTTGGTGGATGACTCGGATGGGTAAATCAATTATTATTAAATTTGAATTAATGTTTTTGAATTAACTTTTACTATTTTAAGATATGAACAACGAAAAAAATATTTACCTCCGCATCCAAACGTCGTGGAGTTACATTGCAGCTTCGCGGACTATGTGCCTCATCTTTCTCGTGCAATGCTGCTCTATCCAGATGCTTTACCAAGACGAATAAATTCCAACGGTTCTGGAAGAAACATGACTTTATTTTTGTTAATGAAACGGTACGAATTAAGTTACTTAAAATAAAAAATATGGAATAACAAAATTTCTTTTGCAATAGATACCAGTGTAGTCTCAAAGATTACCTTCAGATGTATGACCCTACACCAAGAACCCGCCTGCTGTTGTTGGCCCAGTTACTGGAAGGAATAAGTCATTTGGTTAGAAACAACGTAGCCCATAGAGATCTAAAGAATGACAATATATTGTTGGACCTAAGTGAAGGTTTATTTCCAACTGTTTTAATAAAAACTGTAATATTATACTTACTGTCGTTATTTAGGTCCCGAGTTCCCCAAGTTAGTTATTACCGACTTTGGTTGCTGTTTGGCCGATGAGAACTTGGGCTTGAAATTACCATATTTTACGATGGAAACATCAAAGGGTGGCAATAGTGCCTTGATGGCTCCCGAGGTACGTGATCCTAGTGTTAAAAACCCATAATAAAGCAATTTAAAGTAACCTTTTTAATGTTAAAGGTTGCGTGTGCTCTTCCTGGCCGTCACAACATAATAGATTACAGCAAAGCCGATCTGTGGGCCGCTGGAACTTTAGCCTATGAAATATTTGGACTAAATAATCCTTTTTTGAACACAAAAAGCGCGAGATTAGATAGTCGCACGTATAAGGAGAGTGATCTTTTGGTGCCTGAAGATCCTGCAATTAATCCCGTGATTTTAAATCTAATTCGTGGAATGTTGCAAAGAGATCCTATAAAAGTAAAATTCAAAAATATATTTTTTTAAATCTTGTTTATTAAAACTTTATTATTCCAGCGACCTGAAGTTAGTGTTGCAGCAGATATCTGTATTCTTATGCTGTTTGCTCCTTCAAAATGGATAAATCAACGTTACTTAAGTAAAAGAACGGTAATTAATTGGTTGGTAAATTTTGCAGCCAAAAACCTGATAGAGAAAAACAGTTCAAGCTTACCGCATGTAGAAAACCTTCTCTCGACTTCATTTCTTAGAAGAATAACACTTGATGAAATTATGACGTCTGTCGCATTCTTACAAAATGTTAAATATTAAATTGAGTTGGCTAAATAGAAAGAAATCAAATTATACTAACATTGCGTAGTATGTATTATGTAATTAAAATGATTAGTATTAAAAAAATTAATGCAAAATTAAAAAAAAATATAATTAGTACATAATTATTGTTTACTGTATCTATAGGAAACTGCACATAAATTCAAATTTAACATCCTTCATTCCGTCTGAAATAACTTCATAGATAATATTTATAACTCTAAACTTACTGTACACAATGTCATACAGTATTTCTAATCTGCATAGGACTATGGTATTTAATCAGACTTTTGCAGATCGACCGTTTCAAAGAAAATTCTTTACCTGTAAATGAATGAGAAAAATTAAGTTCATTTTATTATCTAAAATAGTTATTAATAATCCCTACCTTAATAATTATTGCACCAACAATGATAACCCTTCACTAAATATCTGGTACCTGTACTACAAAAGGGTCGACGAAATAGAAAACGAAATCGAGAAATATTTAAAAGTGTTTAATTAAAAATCAATATTATTGACTTCAATAGTAACTTCATTATAATGATTTATAATACATAATTATATAAAAAAAACCTAATAAATTCGTTCGTTTCATAAAAATCGTTTTGAGAATACCAGTACAATAATTGTTTTTCAGTTGGAAAATAGCTGTTTCGCCATTTACAGACAAATTTACGTTACACTGATTCTACCAAATTTTTTTTTTACAATGCTAGCAGCTAATGATTTTTAACCCATATGAAGCTTATATACAAGTTTAAATTGATGTGAAGTTGGAAAACATGCACAGTACAAACACACGATTTCAATAGCATTTAGGTGATAATTTTAAATTAAAATCTTTTATGGATACTGATTTTTTCACTGATTCTTGTATCCATTTTTAAAAAGTAATGAAAATTATTTTAAATGCTTTGTACTGTTAACTGTAAACTGCAATTTTCCGATATTTAATTTATACTACTAAAAGGTAGTACTAACCAAGTATTTATAAGTTGGTTAAATTAACGGAATATTGATCAACTAGATTAGAATCCATTATTTTTTTGCTTTCTTCCATTCTTGAATACGTCGCTTTAAATTCTCATCTGAGCAAAAACAACATGAAATTAATTTTTCTATTCCGGTAATAATATTATAATTAATAAAAGTTATGAATATAAAAAGATTTAAAAAAAAAGTAAATAAAATTTTTAAGAATAATATTATTACCTGGACTCAGCATATCTCCCGTCAAAGACTGCCTCGTAAATGGATCTGTAGAAGAATTTAATAAATGCCTTTCTATTATTGCTCTATCCATTATGGTTCCACTTGGAAGGATTACAGGGTCCTCCATTACTGTATCCATCAATGGATCTGCAAATGTAAAGTAGAAAATACAAAAAAAAAAAGAAAAATAAATAAATACCGAATTTATTAAAACTACAATAATAAATACTCGCCTCGAAATTCGTCAGGAGCGTCACTGTAATCTACATCTTTGCGCATGTTCAGAATAACTGCTTCATACACTCTTTTCGATAAATTTCGAAATTGTTCGATTTGATGTTCATTTTTAATCATTGCTTTTTGCATCCGCACAATTGCATCTTCAAATAATTCTTTACCGTAAGACCGCTAAAAATGTTTTTAAATAAGAAAATCACATTTTTTATTTAAAAAAAAACGAGATTGATCGTTACTTCTAAATCGAAAATAATCTTACTTCATCGTTGGCTATAGCCTTTGCAAATTCCTCAGTGTCCAAATGTAGATATATATCAGTCAGTTGATCTAAAAGTCTTCTAGGCTCCCAACAATATCGCTCTGCATTTTTTACCTTAAGATTTTTACATTTCGATCCGCAAAGTTGTTTTAAATTAAAGTTTAGCATAGCAGCCAGTCGACCTGATAATTCCTAAAATATATTTCACTAATTATTAACCAGAAAAGTATATACAGTAGTTTAAAATACCGGTCTTAAAAATGGTTCCTTAATTTCTTGAGATAAATAATGCAACATATCTACTGTTTCTCTCGCTAAAGTTAAATATGAACGGCACTGCCGTTCATCAGTGGCCAATTGTCGGAGTCGAACTTGTTGTATTTCCTGATTACCAAAAAAACTCATTAATTCTAAATTTCAATGTTGAGCTTCAAATTTAAACCTGAGATTGCTGAGTCCAAGACTCTTTATTTCCCAAAGCTTCTTGCGCTTCATGAATTCTTTTTAAAGCGTCAAGGCTTTCATCAAGAAGGAATGTAGTGTCATTCATCAACATGTTAATAAAACGAACAAACTGTTTACTGGTACTAATAAAAAAAATTGATGAAGTACTGTATCGGTAGTAAAAAAAATATGAATTTTAATCCAACTTACTGTGACTCTCTAATAATGACGTTTTTGTGCAATGAACTTTCCCACAAACCTTTAAAAATGATGCTTATGTGGCAGCGAATACTGAACTTATCGTAGAATTCACTGCTAGCTCCAGTGGATTCAACATCTGAATAATACATCACGTTAAAAAAATATTTAGATTTATAAAAAAAAGTATTTAAAGTTACCAATGTAAAATTTCATTAAAGCAGGTGCCAAAAATGTTGCTGCCATAGGATGATTTAAAATTCGTTGATAAAGTGCGTCACCTCGCGGTTGAACCGTTGAAGTAGTAGCAAATATTACTTCCACCAACTTAGCGACTAAATATGGATTGCTAATGTAATGCTGACTGCAAACAAAAACTACTAAGAAGGTGCTGATGGAGTCAAGTATTAAAACTTCGTCCAAAACCTGAGGAGCAAATC
Source organism: Polydesmus complanatus (assembly GCA_034692225.1). Taxonomy (NCBI): domain Eukaryota; kingdom Metazoa; phylum Arthropoda; class Diplopoda; order Polydesmida; family Polydesmidae; genus Polydesmus; species Polydesmus complanatus. Next base: position 14,103 of record JAQGAZ010001778.1, on the reverse strand, counting down.
TACAATGTAAAAAATTTAATAATTGAAGATATTATTCATTAATAAATGAACAAAAAATAAAAACTTACTGAAGAACAAACAAAAGAAAATCAGCTATATCTTCTATATACCAATCCGGATAAACGGCCAGTAGAGGCGGAATGGGATTCGTCAAAGGTAAAATAATTCTGAAGTCATAAAGAATTAATAACTAATAAGTTATAAGAAAAACATCTTAAAATACTAACTCTGGTGCACCAGATGCAACTATATTATTCAAAAACGCCGCAACACTACCATAAAAATTTAAACATCGGCTTAATAGAGCCTCATCTAAAAGACCAGCATCCGCGCAAGCTTTACTCCTTGAAAGTTTCTAAGCATCCGTTTAAAATACAGAAAACGTTAATGCGAAATTTCATAAATTAAAATATAAAATTACATTACTTTCATTTGAGTTTTCCATCTTTTGATTATATCTCGATTTCGACTAGCATTTGGCAAATCTTTCCATTGTCCTTCAGCAGCTTGTAATTCGTCTACCATATGTTGAATATCGCGTATCGCTCTTAATCGACGTTGATACTTTCGACAAGTAGGCATAATTGCTAAATGTTGGCAATGCAAAGTTAGAAAAAAACACTCGGTAGGAAATTTCAAGTCATGCCACACGAAAGCCGAAGATTTTTCTAAAAAGTAAAAAAATAAATTTAAAGTGCCGTAAAACCAAAAAAAATTCAATTTTAAACATTCTGATTTAACTCATCCTAAAACAATTTTAACAACTTACGCAATTCCTCTAGCCAACTAACAGCTTCTTGAGAAGTATATTTAACTCTGCTTTCTTGACTAATGTTCACTTTTGACTGTGGATGAAGTGGATAAAAAAAATCAACTTTATCTAATTTAATCTTGTTAGCTAATTGTTGTAAAACTGAAAGAAATGACAACATGAATCCGTCACTGGCCACCAAACGTTCGTCATTCTATTAAAAAAATGCATTAAATACAAATTTTTGAATGCAATACGAGTGAATTCAAATACTTGTAACTGAGCTCTTTTTTCATTTGTACGTAATACAGCTGCAATGTATGCCATACCAGCGCCTCTACTGTCGGAATTAACTAAAATTGCGTGGAAGACTTTATATAAGTCAGTTCTGATGTTTTCCAATGAATGTCGTAACGCTTGATTTGTTAATTTAACATAATCAACGGTTAACGTATTGCCAAGAAAATATTTTTCGACTACTTTTGACTAAACAGAATATACAATAAAATTGCAGGTTTTTTAAAAACGATAATAGAAATTTACATTATCTTCAGCAAAAACAGATAAAGAAAATATAGGCCCCAAAATTGATGCTTTCGAAAGTTCACGTCCAACCGCTTGACTAATTGGTTCTGGTAGCCACTGATCCTGACTAGTTATCTGAAAAAAAAAAGTTTATTTAAAAACATTAAAATTGAAATCTGCATTGCGAGTCGCTAACCAAAGTGCACAATGGTCGAACACTATTATTATGACCACACCGAATTTCACATAATTCAACTAGCACTTGTAAGTGCTGGCGATAACTATCAGAATCAAGTGAACAATGCCTAATTGATTGGATAATATCTTGGAAAATTGGAGAAAAAATCTGAAAATATAAATAAATTATTAATTTACCCATTTTCACCCGAATAAAATTTCAATTAAATGTAGATTTACTGATTGTAACATTTGTTTATCCTGCCAAGCAGCTATAACTAACTCCTGTAAAAAGCCTCTTGGCAGCAATTGTTCAAGAAGAAATGGATATAATGAAGAATGATGATTTGTAGGCCTAAAATAAACATTATATAAGCTAGATTATTTACGCACATTTGAAAACTATGTATAACCATTACCTATTAATAACAGACGTAAAAAATCCCCGAAGAATTAAACCGGTATGTAAAATGACTGATGATCGAGCGTCAGATAAAATCTCGCTTAATGGAGGAATACTTGCACTCTGAAAAAATAAGTTTACAAAATACATGTACAGTATCTTCTAGAAATCAATTGTTTTCCCCCCAAGAATTAGAAGAAAAGTTTATTTAAATAACGAATGAATGTGTTTAAACCCGCATTTTTCTTTTTACCTTAAACACCAAATCAATCAAAACTAATAAATGCGTAAAAATAAGAAAGAAAGAAAAAAATAAAATACCTTAGGAGCTACTCTTTCTTCAACTCCAACACGGTCGTAAGTGTTAATTAAATAACTCAGCATTTGCGCATCAGCTGAATCGTCTACACACGGCAATCTTATTGGAGCGGGAAATAATGGGCTTGCCAAGCTTAGAACAGGAGACATGAGAGGGCTGACGACACTAATAAATAATTTAAATGTAAAAAAATAATGCAATAGTTGAATAAAATGAACTAACTTTGAGGGACTCGTAGAAAGACTACGAATTGGAGAACATTTTCGTCCATCAGCATTTGTAATGGTTACGAACGGGTTGTCACACTTTTGAGCAATGATAGTCAAAGCTTCTACTAGAACTTGATCCATTAAATCCCGAATATTACAATAAGCTTCAAAGAAATTTACTGTCAAATTTTTAAAATTCAGTTAAAATTAATAAATTAACCTTCACGGCTACGTTCTTTAAAAGACAGAGTCAACTGAGGTAATTGAACTCTGTTTTCTACAGATGGCTCAGTCCATGATACTAAAAATATTCTTGATATAACTATTTGTATATGATCTTGGAGTTCACCACTGAGACCGCGAATCTAAGTTTCACAAGTAAAATTAACCCAAATTGAAATATAATTTTTTTAAAATAATGAAATCAAGTAATAGTACCACATTTCGGTTGAGAGATTCCTTTTTTTCAAATTCTTCAACTTCCATGTTTTCAATACCAGAATCAACATCCATTTGAGAACTTTAATTAAAAAAAAATTTTAAGTTTAAAAAAGTACAATGGCTACTTCTATAACTTTCGGTTTCATTTTAGAAATAATATACCATTTTTCTAAAGATTCGATATCTGTATTATCAGTATCCATCATTTGCGGTTCTAAAATTTGAGATTCGGTTGTTTGGAACAGTTTTAAATGATTTTTAAATTCACATTTTGAGTTTTTTGTATCTTCAGCCAAATCTAGTGGAAAAGATGAAGTGCATCCACTAGAAGCAGCTTCGTCAGAAGAAGAAGACCGTCGAAAAGTGTTTTCCTCGTTTTGCTCACTCTTTAAAGAAATGTCTAAATTCGTAGAAGCACTCTCGTTCAGAAGAAGCACGGGTGACGCATTTGACTGGGGTGATTGTATTGCTCCTTCCAATCGTGCTAGCCGTCGTCGTCTTATCTAAAAAACACGCACAATAATTATTATAAGCCACATCTAATATTCTAATTTCGAACACAAATTAAAAAAAATTTGGTCTAAACAAAATACAGAGTTATGAACATTCTTCCTTCATTTATCTCATTCTTACAATCAAAACTTCAACTATAGAGGCTATTTTATATCTTTGATTCCAAATATAAATATTTCTTAATCGAAATATATTATAAACAATAAATTAATTTAAATATAAATCACAGTATTTGTCATTAGGAATACCGTTTAATAGGCCTACACTTTCTAACCAATGTGTTAAATTTCTTTTTTTTAAAAAAAACTTAGGATTGAAGAATAGCGCTACCAAGATTTGATTTTATTACAATTAATCATGTACCACAACTTTATTACGGTATAGCCTAGTTAGAATTCATAGCCGACAAAACAACTCCTTTTTTACAATAATTGCTCTCTATTTATAATGTGAAAATAGATAATCTTTTTAACCTAATTTTCTACAAAATAGCTCATACTTAGTAGAGTTTACATGCGATAAATGATAGTTGTTTTGGTAAAATTTTTCCTAGTCGGAAACGTTGCATTACATTTAAAAGTTAAATCAGTCCAGATAGCTTTATTTTCATTTAACATTTGCAGTACATGTGCATGTTTTTAAACTACTGGTTAGGTATAGGCTCTCGGGTAGTTTCACAAACTTGAAGGACATTATTTTGTGTACAATATTGTGCTCTAGTTTCCAATTCTTTAAAACTTTTGTGCATTTTGTTCATGAAATCATCTGAAATTTTAAGTTATTGTTACATCGACCAAAGATTAGCGTGTATCTTAAATATAATACATTTAAATAAATAAAAAAAATCCATGATGTTTACATCGAGGAGTCGAAATTAAGGCCAAGTTAATTTAAAGCGATTCTGCACCATTAATAATTGTACAGTACAAACATTATTAATAGTGGCTTACGTAAAATCCCACTATTTCTAAACACTCTTTAACTAAAAAAAAACCCTAGGTGATGAACATTTTCGATAATTTCTACTAGGAGTATAACTTAATAATAATAATAATGAAAGAAAAAAAAGCAAAACAAGTAAACAACAGCCAAGACTATTGGCCTCCAGCAAAACAATACATTGGCAGAGAAAGGTGAATCACCTTCACTAGTAAATTTCCTAAATTCACAAAAAAACGTAAATTCTATAAAATCTACTCTTTCTATTAACAATATAAGCATGTATATTATAAACTATCTCATATGAAATGTTAATAAGAATATAATATAGGAAATCACAATAAAAATGGCACTGATGGATGAGCTTGAACAAAAATGCTGTGTATTATTGGAGAGAATGTTATATTTACCTCTTCAGCTGTTAATTCGCTCATTTTCCCTCACGTACGCGTACTTAACACTTTTACTTTTTTTTTTAACAAATCCCCGAGGTTAAATAATACCAAATTTAAAATACTTTGTCGAAAACTATGCAGCAAGTTTTAAAACCTTCAAAATTTGCAAATCATCAAACTTGTTCTTCAAATAAAAATCGTACAGCACCTTGTACGCCACAATCATACGTCTGATTGTGAATTTGTGATGATCTTTTTCCTTCTAAAAATCTCCACCAGAGGTCGCTAGTTGCACCGGTAGGGGTCGTTCATAAAATACGTACGTTATTTAGACAAAAACAATACATGTACTGTATACCGGTAGTAGCAGTAGTTATTGTTTTCACCCCCATATTTATGTCTTGAAGTGCTCAATTTATTTATTCTCTGCCCATTTTTTTAAAGGAAAAGTGGGCAGCCGAAAACATACATTTTTTTCACTGACGTTTTTTCAAAACGTAACACCGAGCACATAGGATGAATGACAAAATAATGCAACCCCTTGATGTCCTTTGGGATAATAATTATAATTATAAAGAATAAAATAACCAGACTGCGATTGGAACTATAACGTGTCTTTATTATAATCATACATTTAGAATTAATTAGAACCACCAATTAAGTATTAAGTGTATATTAAATTCTGGAAATAGCCCTGTTTCTCATGAGACAATTGCCCATTGTCCATCCTGGCAATTGTCCTGGGTAATCACAACAAACTTTCAATTATAATTTACCTGTTTTACTTAGGCCATTTTTACATATAGCATAACAGTAAATTACGAAAAAAAAAATTTATTTAACTAATTCAGCAAGGAAAGTATTTTTTTATTACTTTCACAATAAGGATTAAAAATTAAAAGGAAATAAATATAGAACCTGTTTTCTCATCTATTTATAGTTTTATAATCGATTGTAAAATTACACAACAGAGTATAATTTAATCAAATTTTAAATTCCACAAAATAATTGCGATTCCATGCAAAAATCAAATTATTTATTAAATTACATGGTTATAGATATATGTATTTTATAATTGGAATGCTGGTAACTAACATTCTTAATGATTTTTCAAACACATCAAATAAAATACGAAAGGAAGAATGCTTTTTAAAAATTCGTTTCAAAGTTAATTTATCATGTTTGGCAATATGATCTTAAGCTTGATTTTATTCAAATTAATACTTATTTAATAAATGTTAATTTTTAACTTTGCGCATCATTAATTTGACGTTTAAATTATAGATTTTAACATGTACAGTATATGCCTGCATAATGTACTAACTATCTCTTCCTACTTTCTTAATTTTAACAAATAGATTTGTTCTATCTAAAGCTAAAAGAATTATTTGAGGTGATATAAGACGATAAAATTAACTCGTGACACAGTGACAGAAGTTAAAAGGTTATTTTTGTACATTTCACTTTGAATTACACGATCTCAACTTTCTTCATATTACTTAAAACATATCCTTTAAACTCAGGAATATTGCTCAAATTTTACTAATTCTTAAATATTATGCCTACTAGTATACAATATATTTTTTTACATCCACAGAAACAACTAGAATTACAAATTTACGTTTACATTGGAAATAAAACAGAAGCAATGTGTTATGCAGCTCCCAATATAATATCTTGTTTCAATAATAATTTTATTAGAACAGTTAAAATCGTGTCATTGCGCTTTACTTTCAAACGCTTTAATAATTATCTGTGTGTAAATAATTTCGAAACGCTAATTATCATCCTTTACATTTACAGTATATTGCTAATTGCTATGTTGTCAATCACATCAATATTAGTGACCAAAAAATATTTTGTAGAACCATATTGGCTTTTTTTTATAATGTAGTATTAAGTTACAACGATTTATAATTGATAGAATCTCTTAGCTAGAACAGTAACAATATTGTAGTTGCATAATCTACGAGTAGTCATTATATCGTCCTAACAAAGGGTGATCAGATTTTGTAAAAAATAAGCGGAATGCTTAAACTAAAAACTAATTTAGTTTTTTTCGTTCAATCAGATTAACCAACTTAAATGGCAGGACAAAAATTGTAAATCAATAAATATGTCGCATTATATTACATAAACAAAATAGTATAAAAAAAATATTCTATAAAATTTAATGTCTTTTTGAAAAAGTTTAATAAATAATAAAGATGCATGGGCAATAAACGTTTTTGATATGCATTCATTTGCAAAATATACAGAATTAAAGCAATTATTTCACTATAATGTACATATTTATAACATTTAAATAGAAAACTGCCTGTGTTTTCAACAGTAATAATATAACTAACAATAACCTGAAACGCTTCAAAAATTATACAAAATAAATTTTGCAACAAATAGTTCCTTAATTATAAGATAATATTATTCTACAGAGGCAGTTTTCTCTTAGTTTTAAAAATTACCCCGCACAATATTATAATAATATTGTCGTTCAAATAACTTTAACTAAAATAAGCTGTTAACGTGAAGAAATAATAAAGTTCTTGCCACTACTCCTGCATATTTTAAAAAAGAATCAATGATATTCAAAATGATAAAATTCATTATTTAAGAAAGAATTTTTTTTTTAAATACTAAATATTGATAATAAATTAATATTTTTAGAGCTTAACTTTTAACTGGCTCTCATACTTTAAGCAATCAATAAAATAAAAGTACACTTTATTGCACAGTAGCAGTAATAATTTTGGTAACAGTAGGCTACTGGAGTGTAAAAAATTTAAATGACAACTTACATAGGATCAATTATTCCCTCTTCTTCTAATTTAGATAAAAATTTGGCCACTCGATAGTCTCCCTCCATCTACGGATACATTCACGATATAATTATTTACAATTTAATTGGAAAATTAGAAGCCCAAAATTACCTGTCTAGCCATATCAATCAGACCAAATAATTTCTTAATTCCAACTGATAATCTAATTAAATTTTTTTTTTTAAATTTTATCTGAAATTAAAACTGTTTTATTATCAAAGTCTTACCTTTTATTGCCAATTTTTTTAGAAATGGAAGTCAGTTCTTGTTTGTTGAAGCAATCTACTTGGTCTAACACTGACATCAAGTTTTCCCCAGTAGACAAATTGGAAACATGTAATACAGCAGTAAAGCATGGCACCATCTCCATCTCTTCAAGAACTTCTTTACGGCTTGTTGTACAAATGACTAGAAGTTTGCGTCCCTTTGGCGGTTCCTTCTTGGTAAGCACCATTAAAGCTTGAAGAACCAAGTTAGAATAACGTGGGCCAATTGAACCATAATCTGTCAATTTATCACACGATTTTTGAAATAATTACAAGCAACGTAATACAATTTGAAATTGAACACACCGAGTAAACGCTCAATATTATCAACAACAATACAACTAAGAGTTGATTTGTAAGCATCATCGAATATCTAAATTAAGGCGTTAATAACAATTAACTCAAAATACTACAATAAATAGCAATTCGAATCTTACTTTACGAATGGACATGCATTTGGCAGTTTCAGTGAAACCAACCATGTCATCCGGAGAACATACTTTAAGGAATGGAAAATCAGAAGAAAGAGCTAATGTAGCAGCCAAGGCCGTTTTACCGGAGTTAGGTGCGCCTAAAATCGAATGAAATTACTTTTTCTATTCGTTTTCGATACTGTACAGTATTTCACTACAAAGAATACCTTCAAGTAATAAACTAACAATTCCCGATTCAGGAGACTTAGCTTGTTGAATAAAGAGTGAACCGTCCTCTATAACATTAGTTACTGGAGCTCCCCAATTAATAATTCCACGGCCTTTTAATGTTTCAAGTATATCAGCACTAGTTCCAAATGCCTTAAAAAAATGAATGTTCATTGAAAATTAAGAATATAAAATTAGAAAAAGCAAAATTTTCATACTGGTTTGATATCATTTTCAAATGCATTTAAAAAGTCCTGCCTACAGACGAGTAGTTTTTCTGAAGCATCTGGATCCACTTCTACTTTGCTAGCAGCTTTAATTAAACGATTCATGGCTGTAGATTGCGCGGCTCTCACTAAACCTTCTATTTCAGCACCACTAAAATTTTTAGTCAACATTGCCAATTCTGATAAATCAACATCGTCGTCTAGCTTTTTATTTTCCTTCATCCGGATGGTATGTATGCGCAAAATTTGAGCCCTTCCATTTTCGTCAGGTAAACCTAATAACAATTAAATTATTAAGCAAAAATAAAAATTGTTGGTTGTAAAAAATTCATAATGTAATTGATATTTTACTTATTTCCATTTGCACTTCCATACGACCAGGTCTTAAAAGAGCTTCATCAATCATGTCTCGACGATTTGTCATTCCTATTACTAAAATATTATTTAATTGCTCAACGCCATCTATTTTAGCCAACAGTTGATTCACAACAGTATCGTGAACGCCAGTGTTCCCGGCCTACCAGTAATTATAAAAATGTTCTAAAATATGTACAGTATTTTAGAAAAAAAATATTATTACTAACCACTGATCCTCTTGCTTTGCATATAGCGTCTATTTCGTCAAATATTATAATGTGCAATCCACTGTTTGGACCCAACTTAAATTATTTAATTTAAAATCTTAATGTTTGTTATATAAATAACTTTTAAATTTTACTTTTTTTTCTTCTTCTTCGGCATCTGCAAACAATCTTCTAACATTTGCTTCAGATTCTCCAACATATTTATCTAAAATCTGAGGTCCGTTTACAATTTTTGGCTCTCTAGCATTTAACATTTTTCCAATTTGACGCGCCATCAAAGTTTTACCAGTCCCTGGTGGACCGTAAAGCAGTATTCCTTTGACGTGCTTACACCCTTATTAAAATAAAAATGACAATAAAACTTCCAATTTTACAAAGCAATAATTTCTTGTTTTACTAACCCAACTGCTCGACAATTTCTGGAGGAAAAACCCTTGATGCAAACGCACGACGAAATATAGCGGAAAATTCGTTGTCTAATCCACCAATACCCATTTTTTGAAAATCCCAATCTGGATTTATAATACTTTGACGAATGATCTTTCTGCAATAAAAAACCAATTTATACCAAAATGTAAAGTATAGTAACATTATCAATTGTTTCCATGAAACGGTAAACAAAATATCCTTTTCTGAATACCTTACCCTTTAGATTTTCCAGTTAAATTTAATGATGATCCTTCAGCTTTTTCAAATACAATATTTGTATTCGGTTTAAGAACTCCAAGGTGTGCCTAAACATTTAACAACAAGATTAAGCTTTTGATTGAATTATTAAAAATAAAATTAAAACATACTATAACCGCCTTCGATTTTTTCCCAGCTGTAATTGCAGCTATGTCTACAGCTAAATAAATAATAATTTTAAGTTAAAAACACGCACAAATTATTATTATTTAAAATATCAAATCTTACTCTCCATTTCCTTCACTTGAATAATTAACAATTTCTTCTCATCGAAATTAAAGGCCAGCTGCTGTCCAATTGAAAATGCCTTATTAGTGAACTGACTTAAAAATTCTAAGGCCATTTTATCAGTATCGTATGGTTCTAAGCTGGTGCTTTAAAATTAATAATAAAAACCGTTTATTTTACAAACCGAAACATTAATAATAATTATTTTGCATTTAACATACTTTTTCTTCTGCCAAAAATCTGCTTCAAGAATAAGATTTCCTAAACATTGAGTATTGAGATTAAATCGAAATACGCGAACATCAATGTCCTGATTAAGTGAAAGCATAGCCCATTTCCTCTGAAAACATAAATAAAATCACAATTTATATTGCAAATACATAAATTTTTTTCTAAAAAAAAAACAACATACTTGTGGGTTGCTAAATCCAATTGTACCAGAAGCGACACTGCGATCGCAGATTGCTGAGAAAACATATTTGCCAGAACCAGTAGATATTTCAAAATGTCTTCAAAAAAAAAAATAAATAAATAAAAAATGTTTACTTCCTTCAATCCAGAAATAACACGGCCAATATTTTAAATTATTACTCAGGCTTATCGGGAAAGTCTTGATCGTTAATTACTGCACAATTAGACAATGAAAGCTCCTCCGTTGGACACCTACTGACTTTCATTCGACGCTATTATTAATAAAAAAAATAATTAATATGAAACTTTAAATACGCTAAAATAATTATGTAATAAATCAAGCCAAATAGCATACGTCCGTTTGACAAATTTTGCATGCAATAATTTAACAAGATAAAAATAATTTCCTAATACACGTACTGTATATTTTCTTGTAGAAAACTATTACACTGACAAAAACGCATGACAAATTCAATGCTTTTATGAAATGTTAGTACCGTATAAATAAAAAATATCAAAATATTTGCAAAAAATATATATACAGTATAAACAATAGAAACCCAAAATATTATCGTAAAATAAACAATAATTTTTTTAAAGTAGAAATCAGTTATAAAATTATATAACGTACCACTCTGCTCTCCATTTCTAATCTATAGTTATTCACACAATAATGTTAATCAATCGCCTAAAAAACAAACACAAATTTTATTTAAAAATACTTAAAATAAAGCATAAATACTCACATTTAATACTGTATACAATAATAGCTTATGCAGATATCAATGCAGGTGTTTGAAAAAATTCTTCGATCCACTAGCTCGAACTTATGCCCTCAATTTTAGATGCGCTTGTTGCCTGTAACAAAAACAATCTTCAATCAGTACCGAGACTTCATTTAATAATTCAATAAATAATAGCGACATTTAATAACCAAACAATATTATAATCAGTAATCTAACCTGGCGATCAACTTGAATGAAATGATTGAAAATGACAGACCTTTCGTTTTTCGATTTGCGTGATACACGTAAGTTTTTGTCCGCAGCGCTCTACATCCGTTCTAAAACAGCTTCTAAGCTAGGTTTATATGGGTCAAGTAACTGAGGCAAGTACCCGCAAACTCAGCAATGTTTTTTCCAACAAGCGACTTGACTCGCACGTTGACTCAACCCATCACAACCCGGCTTAAAGTAAACAGAAAAAACGGTAATTGAAATTTTGCAATCGATTATATTATGATCGCGCCATACACATCAACCTCTTTTACGCAATTGGTCGGATCAATCATGTGACCTGTATCACATGGTTATTGAATGGCGGCCAAAGTCAAAGGGGAACATTAAATCTAGATTAAATTTTGTAGAAATTGTCAAAATTGTGTTTTTTGTAAATTACTACCGGGTAGTTATCGTTTTTATATTTCCGAACGTGAAGTGTTTTCCTTCAAGGTGTGATCATGATGAAAAATCCAGGGAGACATATGCAGTAATCCAAGAGAGATCTTAAGAGAAATAGTGCATTGCTGTAACATGGAATTGCAAGGAAACTTAAAAGACGACAATCCGGGGGCCTGCTGGGTGAGAACTATACTTTATTATCATTCAGTATTTAAAAACTCAATTAATGTTGCATTCATCTGATAAATACGCATTATTTAGAGACATTATATGACCCGGAAGAAAGCCAAGTTAGATCACCAGTTTGAAGCAATTGCAACTGCAAATAACATTGTCCCAACCGAAAATCAAATATTTAAAAATGTTGCAATATATGTTAACGGCTATACAAGTGAGACACAATTGTATTCATTTTTATAAATTTGATGGTTTTAGAATTGAAATTTTTCTGACAGCTCCTTCTTCAAGCGAACTTAAGCAAATAATGAAATCGAATGGTGGAAAATATCATGTTTATTACAATTCGAAAACTACTACCCACATCATTGCGACTAATCTACCTAACTCTAAAATAGTAGTTTTAAGAAATGAAAAGGTTGTCAAGCCTGAATGGATAATGGATAGGTAAGGGCACAATTGCATACTAATAACGTTGAATATTTTATTTATAAAATGTATTTCATGCAGTATTAAAGCTGGTAAAAGACTTCCGGAGGAACCCTATTATTTATATAAATTTAATTCTACTAGTTCTCAAAAATGTTTAAATTTTTCCCCCATGACTAATAATGCAGTGGTTGAAGAAGATAATCATGGTAATTATACGATCTTACTTATAATGAGAATTTATTTTTATAAAACGTCTGGTATAGCTTGTAGTTCTGATATAATGGTTAATGAAGATCAAAAAATGACGAAAAAAGTACCAGAGAATAATTCCAAGATGCTAAATTCGGGAAATGATGGTTTCATTGGGGAATTCTATAATAAATCACGACTTCATCACCTCTCGACCATGAGTTTGGAAATGAAAAAACTTGTTAAAGATATTCAAAGCCATTTTGATGGTTTGTCGCAAGGAAAAGAACAATTGCAAAATTGGATAGAAAATTCTAGACAAGTTAAAGAAACGATAGCAACATCTCTAGAATCTCAGAAAATATGCAATAAGGACCAAGCTGTAATTATGCACATTGATTTGGATTGTTTTTTTGTATCGGTTGGTTTAAAGAAGTATCCTCATTTAAAAGGTTAATTACAAACTTTAACTTTTACTGGTACGTCATTTTTTTATTAAAGTATTGGTATATTATATATTATAGGAAAGCCAGTAGTTGTCACACACGCCAAAGTTGGCAGCTCAAATAAATTGATAACGGGTACTTTTTTTATTTAAAAAAAATGAGTACATGTAGCCCATATAATTTTAAATAATTTTATTTTTTACTGAAAATAGGCAATGACAATCAGTCTATGTCAGAAATAGCTTGTTGCAGCTATGAAGCGCGTCATTTTGGAGTTCGAAATGGAATGTTGTTGGGAAAAGCTTTGGAAAAATGTCCCGATCTTGTGGGAATACCCTATGATTTTGAAAGTTATAAAGACATTTCAATATCGTTATATTATACTGTCGCCTCGTAATCATTTTTGATATTAATTCTCTTTTTTAAATTTTAAAATAATTTTAAGATATTCAATAGCTATACAACGATGATTGAAGCTGTCAGTTGTGATGAATTGTACATTAATGCAACAAATTTACTCGAGGAAACTGGCGCAACACCTGAAGAATTTGCAGAATGTCTGAGGAATCATGTAAAAACGGCTACTGATTGTACCTGCTCAGTTGGGATAGGTATAAAAATGTAAAGTAAATAAACATTCACGTCTTACAATAGCACCGTTATTTTTAGGACCGAACTTTCTACTATCCAGATTAGCAACGAAAAAAGCCAAACCTAATGGAGTATGCAGCTTGCTAAATGTTGATAGTAGCGAATTTATTAAAAACCAACATGTCAGAGATTTACCTGGTAATGTATTATTAAATAATCACCTCTATTACAAAAATAATAGGAACAAAAATAATACTGGTGGTAAATTTATTGTCTATTAGGCATAGGAAGAAATATTGAGGATCGCTTAAAAGATCTCTCAGTGGAAAACTGTGC
>JAQGAZ010001777.1:0-24653 GCA_034692225.1 Polydesmus complanatus | reverse complement strand
CTATAATTTTAAGATTCGCGGATGTTAATTTTAAGGGGGTTTCTTCGCGCGTTTTTAAGGGTGAGAATGGAGTGTAATAATTTATTGTGTTGTTTGAGGGGAAAATACACTACACTACACTACACTTGTTAGGATTAATAATTAAGGTTAATTAAGATTTGTATAAAGTATTTAAAATTGTATAAATTTAAAAATTTGTAAATTCTAGTATTGTATAAAATTATTTTTTCTTTGTAAAATTGTAAAATTTTGTAACTAATGAATTTTTTTTATGCTTAGGTTAATATTTTATTATTCAAATTTATTAATTTTTTTTGAGTTTTTAAGTTTCGTTTCAGATTTATTTTCTTTGGACAAACCCGCATTTAGGTTGTCCAAAATGATTAGAAAGTTTCAACTGTTTTAGACGGTATTAAAAAAAGTTATTCTGAATATTTAAATAAAATTTTAATTTTTTTAAATTTAATTTTAGGTTTTGGATTTTATATGTGGACAAAACTTGAATTAAGTTGTCCAAAACGATAAAAACCGTTCAACTCTATAGGAAAGGTAATAAAAAATTAATTTTTAAATTTAAATACTGTACTGTGAAGTAATTTTATTTATTCTTTTTTCTATATAGCTTACTTTCCTAATACAAAATGTATTTGTAAGCCAAAGGTTTTTCACTTATTTATTATTCAAATTTATTAATTTTTTTTGAGTTTATAAGTTTCATTTCAGATTTATTTTCTTTGGACAAACCCGGATTTAGGGTGTCCAAAATGATTGGAAGTTTCAACTGTTTAAAACGGTAATAAAAAAAGTTAATTTGAATATTTAAATAAAATTTTAATTTTCTTACATTTAATTTTAGGCTTTGGATTTTATTCGTGGACAAAACTTGAATTAAGTTGTCCAAAACTATGAAAACCGTTCAATTCTTCAGGAAAGGTAATAAACAATTAATTTTAAAATTTAAATGCTGTAAAGTAATTTTATTTATTCTTTTTTCTATATAGCTTGCCTACCTAATACAAAATGTATTTGTAAGCTAAATGTTTTTCACTTGTTTTATTATTCAAATTTATTAATTTTTTTGAGATTTTTAAGTTTCGTTTCAGATGTTTTTCTCTTTAGACAAAACTGGATTTAGGTTGCCAGTAGTTGTCTAAAATGATTGGAAAACGTTTCAACTGTTTAAAAAGGTATCTAAAAAATTAATTTGAATATTATATTTAAATCAAATTTTAATTATTTTATTTGTTTGTTTTTTTCATTTTATTTTGGATTAGGAACCAGAAATTTAATTTAGATACTTAAAAGGTCACGAATTTTTATTGATTATTGTATTGGTATATTTATTTATTTTTTTTTTTTTTAGCTATTGAAAAACAACTTCTCTTTAAAAATATAAAGAAAATCGAGTAATTACAAAATTATTATTTGACTTTTAATTAATTTTTTTTTATTATTTTTAGGCTCAAGGGGACAAGCTTTTATGGAACTGAACTTAATGGGATTATACGCTTCAAGGTAGTTATTATTATAAACTTAATAATTTGATTTATTAATTTGATTTAATGTTTTTCAGGTAGTTTTCTGCAGCACTGCTACAACCAATCGACAAGTATTAAGTTTGCAATTGAATAGTTTTCTTAAAAGTTTTTACTTATCCAATTCAAATTTTTCGAATTTTGGCTTTACTTTTATAACTTTATTTTAGATATTTGGATCAGCACCTCACAAGTTTCAAGCTTTTCCGTCACTGTAAATTTGTTTGTGCACTTTTTATGTTCACATTGTACGTTTTTGTTGTTTTGTATGTTTGTGTATTTGTATACCGGTATACACGTTTCTAATTTGTGTTTTAATTATTATTAAACCTTTCTGCAAAAAAAGAATTTAGTAGGCCTACAAAAGTTTTCATTTTAAGAATTGCCGTAAGCAAATTTAAGTTAGAAAATTGGTTTTTTTTCTTTTTAATTAATTTATTTTAATAGTTCCTATTTTTGCTAATAATTTAATAAATTTTGATTTGTTGTCTCAATAATTGTTTTATTTTTGTACATTTTAAGTTTTATGTGCTTTATTTAAGACTCAAAAGAATATGGAAGGAACACGGAACAAAAAGAGGTTTTTATTAGCGTTTTAAAAAATCTATTTACAGAGAATACTAAATATTGATAATTGTTTATAATTTATCTTCTTGCAGGATAAATGTTTAATGTTTTTGGAATCCTCCACTTCCGGTTTTGATTTTCTCCAACACGGACAAGTAACCCAATTTTTTAATTAATATTTTTAATTAATTTTTTTCTTTAACTTTATTCTGTTTTTTTTTAATGGGGTTTTAATTTATTTTTTCTATTGTAAACAATAATAGCGGATGATTTATGTTTATTTCAGGCTTGACTTCAATTGTGACCTTTTTTTTTTTGAGTAACGGGCATCAAAGTCGATTGGGATCTCAAAGAATCTTCTTCATGAACGGCATCATCCACCGGAATTGTTTTCGAAAAAAGGTTTTCACGTAAACTAACCTGCGACCAAAATTAAAAATGTTAATTTCATTTTTATATTTCCGGTTATCAATATTATTCTCTCAACAAGTGTTTGACACCTACTACCAATTGGACCTTCTATAAAAGACTTCATTTTAAGGAAGTAAAGTACTTGGAATTTCCATTGAAGACTACTTGGATTCGCTGTTTTAAAATTTGAAGGATTCGACCCGAAAGGGAAGTTTGGACATTTAAACGGCGATGGATGCACTTTGGAGTTGATGTGCCCTTCATTCTAAAAAGATAAGAAACTTATTTATTTATTTTCAATTACTACCGGTAGTTTTTCTTAAGCTTATTTTAATTGTAAAATGCGTTATATATAAAAAAGAGTCATTAATTCAAAAAGGTACCGTTGAATTAACGATTCTTCATTAATTAGTTTTTTTTTGCTTTTATCTAATTAATTTTATTTGCGGTAAAAATTATATTTAGGCTTATATAATTTTGTTAAAAAATTCTTATACTCTTACAAAACAAATTGCCTTTTTTATTAACTTTAAAAACTTTTATTGATTGGAAATTAATTAAACATTTTTGTTTAGTTTAGAGGAAATGTGCGATTGGAGGTTTGTTTGATGACGACATTGAACCAAGGAGTTTGAGAAAATCTAATTGGGTTTTTGGAAGAAGAAAAGACAGCGTTTGGAAATCGATCAAAAAAAAATTTGCGTATTGTAAATTCGCCTATTGTAAATTTGCGCATATCGAAATTTTATTCTG
The DNA here is from genome assembly GCA_034692225.1 of Polydesmus complanatus. Lineage (NCBI taxonomy): Eukaryota > Metazoa > Arthropoda > Diplopoda > Polydesmida > Polydesmidae > Polydesmus > Polydesmus complanatus. Next base: position 21,387 of record JAQGAZ010001777.1, on the reverse strand, counting down.
AGCCCAAAAAAAGTGCGAATTGTTAAGTAAAATTTAAGATAAAAATGGATTTATGAGAATCACCGAAAATTTCCCGGAAAGCAATTAACAGAAGGAATAAATTCAAAGATAAGTTAAATTTTCTATTTTATTGTTATTTTTTATGGTTCATTAAATTATTCGCAATTTTCATTAGTTTTTAAAATTTAAATTTAATGTAAATGGTTGTTAATGCAAAAGGCGCACTTGCAATAACAATTATTTCATTTTTTTTTATTTAATTTTTTTAAATTTTTATATAATCATATTTTAATTTTTTGCAATTTATTTTTAAATGCTAATGTTTATTTTTTTTTTTTTTTTAGTGTTTTAAGCGACCGTCAAAAGAAATTTTTAGGACCTTGGAGGACTTGGGGAAAACTTGGAACCTGATTTTAAGGAGCTGTTAAAGAATTAAAATAAGTTATGTTTACCTAAATAAATTTTTTTATAATTGCAGTATAATAATACTGTACCGGATATATAATTTTAATACAGTAATAAATTTACATTTTTTGCTATTTTTTTTTAAATATACGGTATTAAAGAAAAAAAAAAAGTTTTTATCGTAAAGGATCCTTACGATAACAACTTTTACTTAAATTTCTACTAATTTTGTCACCTTAACTTAACTTAATTGTTTGTTTTTTATTTAAGTTTAATTGTACCGTGCTAAAAATGGTTAATGCGTGATTTTTTTAATATATTTTTTAAGGTTGAAGTGAGGATCCGGAATAATTGAAGACGAAGGACACAAATATTTGGATCATGAACTTCAAGCCATCCTAAAATTAGTAAATAATTGTAAAAAAAGTCGCTTTAAATTTTGTAAACACTTAGTTTAGATTTGGGCTCAGAAATAATGTTATCGTTTATATTGTTGGTTGAATCATTTTTATAAAAAAAAAAAAAAAATAAGGTAAATTTTGAGTTAGATTTATTATTTATATTTTTATTGAAACAATTATAGTACGGTATAATCATTAGCAAGTATTATCTTAAACCTATAACTTTGGTTAAATTAATAAAAATAATTGATTTGTTGGCTGTTTATTTAATAATTAGAAATAATATAAAAAAGTTTTTGATTAAAAAATTAATTACTTAATTGTTACCAGTAATTTTAAAAAATATTAGTAATAGAAAAGTACGGTATTTATTAATCTTAAAAAATATTAAATTATTACTTAAAAAAATTAATATCGATTATTAAAAAAAAATCATTAAAATAATCTAATAATAAAATGAAACCCTATTTAATTAAAAGAACCAGAAACAAGCTCCTGGCGAATTTCCACGATGGTTCCACAAGCCAAGTATCGCCCTATGGGAGAGTTGATTAAGTTGGGAAGTTCGATACCGGTATCTATAATATTTTTTCTTATTCGATAGTGGGTTTGGTAGTGGGCATTTTTACAAATCGAAACTAAAATGGTTGAATTTCGACACTACAATTATTAAATTAAATGATTCTGACTTTTCTTGTGGCCTCATTTAAGATGAGCTCCCTTGTAGGTGACCTTCCCTGGTAAGTTCGTTTGTTTACATGTGTATGAAAATACACTATAGTCAAAATAACAAATGACGTTATTTTCATGGTTATTCACGTAATTGCCTTAAAAACTAGTTTTAACAAATTCCAAACTTTTAAAGCATTTTTAGCAAACATTCCACTAGTATTTCATGTAAATTTTAAATAAAGATAGTAATCTAAATGACAAATGTAACAAAAAATAGGAATGTTGAATGTTTGATCAATGTCGACTTCCATACATTTGCAACTGCAGCGCCTCCATCAATAACATCGCGAACGACGATTTATCGAACTGCCCAACTTCATTTCCCCTCTCGCAATACAGTAATATTTTACCAAAGGATTTTACTGCTTGTGCGCACGTGGTTATTTGTTTTCTCTGAATGAATCTGTTTTGGTTTCCCGTTTTTATTGAAAAGTTTGTAATTTACTTACATTTATAATTATTATTTCAAAGTCATTTTACGTTGAAGACAAACAACAGATTTAAACCACAATGTCTAATCAGGTAAAATATTTCGCAATTGTGTTAATAATGCATTAACACACAGATTTTTTGTTTTTGTGAACTGTTCTTGTTATGCGCTGCCTGTAGAAACTAGCATTAAAATTAGAAATAATTATGCTTAAAGATTAAGTGTTAGATTATTTGAATTCTTTAAACGTAACGTTTTAAACTCGTGCGCTTTTAGGGAGGTCCGGATGATCGCAAACCGATTGGTCAAAGTCCGATGCCGTATGGTCAACAGATGACTCCGGCTGGTTTATCAGCTCAACAAATGTCTGGAGTTCGAGGTATGCCGAATTATGGTCCTATGCCCGGGCCGATGATGGGGCGAATGGCTAATCCAGGTGCACCGCCATCTATGGTTCTCAACCAACCGCAAGGTACATAATTATTATTTATCCCCTCGCACGTTCATTTTCTGTAGCAATTTCTTAAAATTATTCAGGAGTTGCAATGGCTGATACAGTGAAGTGCGAAAACCCGGGCCCGACTCCTCCTTCTCAGGGTGCTTCTCAACAACATCATCAGCAGCAGCAACAACAACCTCAGGCACAGAAAGAATTAAACACCGCTTCTCTGTGTCGGTTGGGACAAGAAGCGGTTCAAGATATCATCAGCAAAGCTACGGAGCTTTTTCAACAACTCAAAACTTTGCAGGTGAGACAACATATTAAATTTCAGGAACGAATACGTTTTTCGATTTGCCAGTACCCAAACTATTTTTATAAAACATTTTATCTGATTTATCTAAACATTACTGTAGGATACATATATTGTATTTAGAATTATTTAAGCTCGCGAAATTTTAAGTCATTCGCGATTATTTGTTTATAGCTACCAACCAGCAATCCGCAGACTATAAAAATGCAGAAAGAAAAGAAAGAAAAAATCCAAGAGCACTTGAATAACATAAGTCTGCTTTTTCGAAGATTGAGACTCATTTACGATAAATGCAATGAAAATTGTGCTGGAATGGAATATACACACATTGAAGTACGTACTAAACAATTTTTTAAAACTGTTCGTAATTTGGTAAACTTGAATTTTAACTTCCTTAGTCTCTAATCCCAATTAAAGACGAAGTTGATGCTAGACCTGAAGAAAGGAAATTAACGGAAGTCATGAAGTTTGTTAGTGACGAACATCGAGTAATTGCAGAGGTTGGTTATAAATATCATTTACCAAGTATGCCTTTGATTAATGTATAAGCAATTTAATTATTAATAATTAGGAAGTCGTTCAGAAGAGTAAACATATGAAAGAAATCATTGACCACCTTCGAAATATAATTTGGGAAATGACCACTATGTTGGCAACGAGAAAACCATAATTATTTATTTAATAAATATTTTATTATTTTTATAAAAAAAAAGTTCATTTTTTTATTATATGAAAAAAGTACAATTATTCTTTATTATTTTTTTTTTTATAAATTTTTTTTAAATATAATATTTATTCCTTTTAACTTTTATTTAATCAGCTATTGAACCTGAGCAGCTTTGATTTTTCCTCGCGTTTGAATGAGTGTTTGATAAGCTTCTTTGTATTCCATAAACTTGAAATGAGCTTCTTGTTTCTTCAATTCATCGTGATGCCGATCCGGATGCCATTCTTTGGACAGTGCCCGAAACCGAGCTATTATCTCCGGTTTTGTGGCAGATTGATTTAAACCCAGAACCTGAAATATTCGAGAATTAATATGATTATAATCGCTTCTAATTATTACAGTAATTTTAGGTTTTACTTTGAGTGCTGTGGATTCTCCGTAGGGATTCATGTGATCTATAACGTCTTGATAGATTTTCGACCAACCATAAGTTCTATAGTAGTTTACGGTAAGGATGAGTTGCTCTTTAACGTCGTTTAGTACTCGAACCTGAAGATTTGTTATCACATAACACGATTAAAAATTTAATGGATTTTTTTTTTTATAAAATTTATTGCACTTTCACAATCTTGATACTCACTTTAGTATATTCCCCAGAAGTGTTAAAATATATTCCTGAGCAGACTAGAGCCAAGTAGATGAATCCTGCCAAACCTAAAACCAGCGTCCGTCTGAGAAAAACCCCAACTTTAAAAGTTAATTGCATTGACATTTTATTATCGAAATAAATTGTTAAACCTTGCAACCGAATGTTTACGTGCCGGTGTCCTCTTCCATTTAGTTGAGGTTAAATAAAATGCTATTGAAGTTGAAATGCTGCACCAAATGAGATTTCCTGGCATATTGGTATAAGAAAGTGCGAAAATGATGAAGGCGGTAATTAAACTCGGTCTTAGACGTCCTTGCTGCCGACCTATGTTGCCCACAATCCAAACACCTAACACAAATCCAATAATATTACTTTTAAAAATTATAATTTAAAAATATCAAGCATTCGAGCCCTCTTTCCATTGCATCACGACAACTCTTTAAAGGGGAACTTGTTTCAAATAAATGTTTCCCGCTGAAACTTTAAAACTCCCAACTTTTGATCATTAAAATTAAAAAGTATAGAATATTATACTGCATTGAACACCACTAAATTTAATAATTTCTAAAATTTTTACCTATGCTGATTGGTATAGGAGTTAAAAAACGAAGGAATTTCAAGTCCCATTCGTTATAAACATTTCCAATAGGAATAGACCAGAAGTAGGTTAATCCTAAGACCATAGATAGTAAAATTTGTCCAAGCGTTCGAGCTCTTGAAAATGAAGGCTACAAAAATAATATTAATTAGAAAATGCTTTTTTCATATAACTAAATAAATTTAAAGTAAACTTTTTTGTTATTTTTCATTTCTTTGATTAGTTTTTTCATATATTCTTCATCTTCGTTAGCATCTTTTACATACTCGGGTAACCTCCACAGGTCCCTTATCCATCCCAGCCCTAGTCCACCACCTGCGGTGCACCACATAGCAAAGGCATGGAGATCTCGACCCAAATAGAAATGATGAATTCCAAAAATTCCACCGAAAAACCACAAAACGTAAGCAATCCATTTCTTTTTCTTGTCCACTGATTTCATCATTTATTAAACTTTTCTGATAATTTAATTAAAGTTAGGTTATTCGATGTAGCGTACTCAATGTTATTATTGTGATCCTCTATTATAATCCTCAAGCGATTTAACGACAGAAAATTTCGGCTTGTAAAACAATGCATGCGCATATAATATTATTTGTAAACTAGAGGAATTATTGTTGCTTTATTTATTGTTACACGTGCCATAGCATAGCTAATAATAATAATTGTTATATCCGTACCTGTTCCAAAAAGATTTAAAAGTGAAAACTGACCTTCAAAATTATATTCACCAAGTTCATAAAGTGTCATTGACCTCTCATATAAGAGGAAATGAAGACGAGTTCCTGGGTCACACTTACCTTTATCTTACCTTCTCCCAATTGCACTATCCTTTCGTCTAGGGTTTTCAATTTTAAAAAAATGCGGCAAAAAAATAAAATTTTGATGTATTTCAATGTATTTCATTTGGAATATATTATACTGTGCCGGGGCACATAAACAGTGCAAAAATTATTAATAAGATTCACTGCAGAAAATCATCTCACAAAATATTAAGGCAATTTTTAATAAAATTAATGAAATCACATATTTTTTAAATTACAATAAATTTTAATTCTTTTTTAAAAAAAGGAGTTTTTCTTTTGATGGCACTAATATTATTATTATCGATTGATCTCTTTCAAGGGCGAATTCTGGTCAATTTTTCATTTTTTTTTTTTTTTTTTTTTTTTTTAAACTGTTTAAGTAGCCTACGTAGGCCTACAGTATTACTGTTCTGATGTTCAAATACTTTCGAGCACTCATAGGAAATCCAAAATCTCTCTTGGTTAATTCTTGCTTGCTAATTATTATTGCCGCATCATCATAGTGTTGCAATAAATGACGTTTTCAAGCGCAAGCAATGAACAAAATTCTGTTATAACACAAACGACCTTCATTCCAAAATTGAGAAGGAAATAGAAATTATTTAGTAAGCTGCATGTGCTATTACGTATTAGAAACTGCCCAACATGGATGTGCTAGGATTGTTCAGCGTTCCTAATTGGATAATCATCTTATTTATTTTTTTAACGTTTACTTATTATGTAAGTAAATGTCACTTATATAAAAGCATGATCAAAATGTTTGAATAAAATTAATATACTGTAATTCATCTATATGATTGCATTCAAATGCACGTGTATAATTATTAAAATTGTTTCGAAATAACACCCTTTTTTTCAAAAATAAAGTTACCGATATGAGCAAAAATAATTTAATTTTGTGCTTTAACGGTTTTCTTTATAATCTATCTGTAGATATTCTTGTTGGAATTACGGATATTGGGAAAAGCAAAATGTAAAAGCAGTACCATCTTTTCCTTTCTTTGGATCATTGCCAAGCATGTTGACAAAGGTTTAGCTATTAAATTTATTTATTTAAAAAAGGTAGCCCTATGTAGCCTAATAATTAATTATTATAATTTAATTTTGTCCGCAGACTGCAGCTGAATTTGATTTGGAAAATTGCAAAAAGTTAGGAAACGTATTTGGGTAAAATATTCTATATTTATTTACAAAGGTTCATGGAAATGGCAATCGAAGTCCATTGGTAGACTTAAGTTTGCAAATGTCTAATTTAATAACATAATACATTTTGAACAGCTATTACGAATTTCGCAGTCCGTGTTTAATGATTCACGATCTGGAAATGTTAAAATCGGTTTTGATTAAAGACTTCCAATATTTTACTGACCGAAGAGTAAATATAAAGTAAATTTCTAGTTTTAATAAATAATTCTAATGTTTATACTGAACGTTAGAATATGCCATTGGGCGGCAAAGCCAATACCCTACTTAGGAAATTTTTAATAAATTTGCAAGGTGATGAATGGAGGGCAGCTCGAGCTGTACTAACACCAACTTTTACAACTAGCAGATTAAAACATGTAAAAATAAAACTGAATTTTTTTTAAAAAGAATTTGCTGTGATTACTTTATTCATAAAACAGATGGGCGGTTTGATGGACGAACGCGCAAGGAAGTTGATGGAATGTGTCCGTCAGGATATAGAAAAACAAGACGGCATTATCAACCTTAAAGAGTAAGTCATTTTAATTTTAGCAAGTTTTATTAATTGTTGCAATTGGAATTGCTTTATTTTCAGTCGAATTGGTGTTTTTTCTATGGATGTTATTTCATCTTGTTGTTTTGGACACTCACTGGATTCACAAGATCTTAATGACCCATTTATCCAACACGCGAAATTATTATTTAAACAAAACTTCGTATTCTTGATGTTTCTTATTAGTAAACAATATCTTATAATGCAAATTTTAAATTTTAGGTTTAAAATAATAATGTTTCATTTTTTTTTTAGTTATTTGTCCAAGTTTAATCGAGATATTAAATTTGCCGATTTTTCCGACAAAATGTGTAACATATTTTGAACATGCGATCAAAAAAGTAGTTAATTATCGTCGAGAACAGAATGAAGTAATAAGACTTAAGACTTAATAGAGAAATTTAAAATTATTATTACCGGTATTTTAAATAATTTTGTTGATTTTTTTTTAAATAACAAAAGAGAAGGAATGATTTTTTGCAATTATTATTGGATGCGCAAGAACAAGAAACTAAAGGTAAAATATTGGAAGCAGATGACGATACATTTACTGCAGATGAAAAAGTTGAAGTAAACTCATCTACATTGAAGAAAACTAAAGGTTATTATTATGTTATTAATTAAGTTAGTATAACAAAGCTAAAATGAATTTGATTCCAATATTATATAAGAACAAAGCTTAAAACATTTTTTTCCTTGATAAACGGGCCTGCTTTAGTTCAATTTCACTAAACTACTTTTTGATATAAATTGTTAATATAAAAAAAAAAATTCATTATAAACTTACTGATTAAGGATGGTTTTCTTTTTTAGTTTTAGATGAAAATGGCTTAGTGTCTAACGCCGTACTATTTTTAATTGCGGGATTTGATACAGCAACTAACGCAATCTGTTTTGCGTTATATCTACTAGCTTTAAATCCTGACATTCAAACGAAATTACGAGAAGAAATAGACGAAACAATCAAAAAACACGTATTTTCATTATTTTATGTATTTAAAATTAAAATAAACAATTTTTTCATTTAGGGTAAATTAAACCATGACATTATAATGGCAATGCCATACATCGATATGGTCTTTTGTGAAACTCTTCGAATGTATCCTCCGGCTTTAAGGTTCATTCAATTAACCGCAGAATTAAATAATTAAGCAAAATAATTGTTTTAGTAATTGAGTAAACAATTATATAGATTGGAGCGCACTTGCACACGCGATTACGATTTGCAAGGCATTCGGATTAAAAAGGGAATGATGATATCTGCCGGAGTTTACGGCATCCACTACGATCCAGAGACCTACCCAGAACCGAATAAGTTTGATCCCGAAAGATTTACTCCAGAAAACAAAGCTCAACGTCATTCCTTGGCTTATATGCCTTTTGGAGCTGGACCTAGGACTTGCATTGGCGTCCGATTTGCGCAAATGGAAGTCAAAATAGCCTTAGCTTATTTTATCAAAAATTTTAAAGTCTCTCCATGCGCTCAAACAGAGGTTAAATGATAATAATCTTTTATATTGCAAAATAGAGAATTACATTCAGCTAACATATTTTTTTCTAGATTCCTATAAAATTTTTAAAGGGGCTTCCATCATTAAACCCTCTCAATGGAATAACAGTTAAAGTTGAATCGCGATCTTAAATGTCATAATTTATTGTTTCAAGTAAGTATGAAAAATAATATTTAAAATTTTTTTAATACCGTATTGAATGTCATTAAATTAAATATTTTTAAATAAAACGAATTCACGACACCGGTGCAAGAATAATTAGCCTATTACGGTATTGCAAAGAAGTAGAGAAAAACAAACAAACAATAATTTAATAAAACAGTTTATTTTTGAAAAAAATATAATAATAATTGGATGCACATAATATTATTGTAAGCAGATTGCAAATTTGATCGAAAAAGTGAGAGGAAAGAATATTAATTTTGTAACAACAAAATTTGCCGTTACAAAAGAAAAAAAGAATTATAGCCTTATTAATATGCTAATTATTTTTTTTTTTTTGCACCAATAAAGAATTTAGAGCGTTATTATTTTTGTGAATTTTGACATTTTTCAAAGTTAGAATTAATGTGTAGCTTACTAAAAATAAGAATTTTAATTAAAAATATTATGTTTTTTCATAATGATAATACCGGTATTTTTTTTTTATGTGCAATGCAGTGTAGCCTATGTTTTTTTCTAAAAAGAATACATGAATTTAAAATTAAAAACAAAATTAAAGTTTTGTTTCTATGGAAAACTTTAAGGGTGCGCACTTATCTCTAATATGCACCGTAATTTTCTGCAGTTATTTCTAATTTGTGCATAGAGAAATGTGAACAAAAGGTGCTTCTGCGCGTGAGTTGCAAGACTTCCGCAAATACTTGATCTTTGGTTTTATTGCTGCAAAATAATTTGTAGAAATCATTTTCAAGGGCGAATTCTGACCAGTTTTTAGAAGAAAAAAAAAATAAAATGTTTACTTAGTTGTTCAAACACTTGCAATCAGTGCAGATGTATAGTCAATGTTTTTATCGCTTACGCTTCTCAGCAGCAGGGAATTCAAAATCTGTCTTCGTCAACTGACTTACTCTGCCTAATAATAACTTACTCACTATGGTGTTGCAATAGCTTACTAAAATGATGTCATTTTTCAATCACAAACGTTAAACAACATCTTGTTACCCAGTAACCCAAACGACCTTCATTTTTAAAATTTGAAAGAAATAGAAATTGTTTAGCTTCCACAAGTGGCATTACTAGAAACGGTGCATCATGGATGTTTTCGGACTGTTCAACCTACCTAATTGGATAATTGTATTATTTATTATTTTTACACTCATTTATATGTAAGTAAATGTCATTAATTATTTGAATAAAATAATTATTCGGCAACTTGATTTTATGTCTCTATTATAAAATTAAATGCACAGTAAATATTGCTTTACCAAGCGATAGATAACTAGATCGATTGTACTTTTTTATTGTTAGTTTTTAATTTTTATTTTATTTATAAATTTTATTGGTTTAATTGTTTGCGTTTGAGATTATTTATTTACAAAACATATATTGAAACGAGGATTTTTGCAGTAACCTTCTTCAAAAATAAAAATTTCCTTGTTTTATAAAATAAATGATTATGATTATGCTAGCCAAAAATGTAAAAAACTGTTAATTACAATAATATGTATTCTAAATATTTATTTTAGTCCAAAAATATATTTTGTTTTTTTATAATCTGTAGATATTCTAGTTGGAACTACGGATATTGGGAAAATCAGAATGTAAAAGCTGTACCACCTTATCCTATTTTCGGATCATTGCCAAAAATGTTAACTAAGGTTTAACCATTAAATTTATTTGTTTTTATTTAAAAAATAAATTTAATCATTAATTATGCTAACAGACTGCAGCTGAATTTGATTTGGAAAATTGTCACAAATTTGGAAAAGTATTTGGGTAAAAAATATTTACAAAAATCCAAGAGAAAAGACAATCGAAGTCTATAATGGGCGGTTTTATTGTTGCGGCTTTTTAATAAGTCAATAAGCGTTTAATTGTCAAGCAAAATAAATAAAAAATGTAATGAAATTAAAAAAGTAATATTTTATTACCTCGATTGGTTTTTTTCTGGATTTTTTTTTTACATTCCTTTAATAATTACAAAATAAACTATTAATAATATAGGTATTACGAGTTCCGCAATCCGTGTTTAATGATTCATGATTTAGAAATGTTAAAAACAGTTTTAATCAAAGACTTCCAATATTTTACTGACCGAAGGGTATGTATAAAATCGATTTCAACTCTAATAAAAATATTCAAATTTTTATCCTGATGGCGGTAACAGTATGTACCAGTCGGTGGCGAAGCTAATTCCCTAATCAGGAAATTTATAATCAATTTGCAAGGAGATGAATGGAGGTCAGCCAGAGCTGTGCTTTCGCCAACTTTTACTTCAGGCAGATTAAAACATGTAAAAATAATATTGATTTTATTTTTTTGGGACTTCTATTTTAATATTATTTTAATTCGTGTGCCAGATGGGCGGTTTGATGGACGAATGCGCACGCAAATTGGTTGACAGTTGCCGCCAAGATATAAAAAAACAAAGTGGCATTATAAATCTTAAAGAGTAAGTTAATTTCTAAATGCTGAAATTGTAATACAGTGTAATTGCAATTTATGGGAATTAATTTGTTTATTATTTTCAGTCGAATTGGAGTTTTTTCAATGGACGTTATTTCCTCTTGTTGTTTTGGGTCGTCACTGGATTCACACGATCCGAATGACCCATTTATCCAACACGCGAAATTATTATTTAAACAAAACTTCACATTCATTCTGTTCCTTATTAGTACACATCATTTTATAATAGATTATTTTTAAATGATGTTTTAAAATTTTCTTTTTTGCAGTTGTTTGCCCAAAATTAATCGACATATTAAATTTGCCAATTTTCCCTACGAAATGTGTAAACTATTTTGAAAATGTGGTAAAGAAAGTTGTCAATTTTCGTAAAAAGCAGAATGAGGTAATAATAGCTATTAGCAACGTTTGAAATTATTATTTTGGTGCAATATAATAATGATGTTTTTTAAAAAATAATTAATCAGAGAAGAAATGATTTTCTGCAATTGTTATTGGATGCGCAGGCGCAAGAAGCCAAAGGTAAATTGTTAGAAGCTGATGAGGGTGCAATTTCTGCAGAAGACAAAGTTGAAGTAAATGCATCAACGTGGAAGAAAACTAAAGGTCAATATTACTGTATTTATTATTATTTAAATTATTTTTTTATTCTAACAGCAGTTTAGTTAAGATTTCAATAAATCAAAACTTGTAAACAGAAACGTAAATCTGCTTTTAGGAATTATTATAAAAAATACATTTTATTTGAGCGCTGGGTTGTATAATATAGTAGGCAGATCTAATTTAATTAATATTTAAATAAATTATTTTTTACTATTATTGTTAGCATAAAAACAATTCACAATGAAAAGGATAAGATCTATACAGTATAATGATTAATGGCATATGACTTTTTTTCTAAAAACAAAATACTTTATGGGTTGTAATTTTTTGTCTTTTAGTTTTGGATGAAGGCGGTTTGGTGTCCAACGCCGTGCTGTTTTTAATAGGGGGATTTGACACAGCCACTAACGCAATCTGTTTTGTGTTATATCTCCTGGCTTTAAATCCAGAAATTCAAACGAAATTACAAGAAGAAATAGATGAAACAATCAAAAAACACGCAAGTTTAGAATTTATTATTACTTGTAATTCAATTAATTATTATTTTTAATAGGGTAAGTTAAGCCATGAGGTCATAATGTCGTTATCCTATATTGATATGGTTATTTGTGAAACCCTTCGAATGTATCCTCCGGCTTTAAGGCACGTTCAAACGACAACCGAAATGAATAATATTTAATAGACAAAATAAATCAGTAACGAAATATGAAGTTTAGGTTGGAGCGCACTTGTACGCACGATTACGATTTGGAAGGCATTAAGATTAAAAAGGGGATGATGATAGCTGCCGGAGTATATGGCATCCACTATGATCCCGAAATCTACCCTGAACCGAATAAGTTTGATCCTGAAAGATTTACTCCAGAAAACAAAGCACAACGGCATTCTTTGGCATATTTGCCCTTTGGAGCTGGACCTAGGAATTGCGTTGGCATGCGATTTGCCCAAATGGAAGTTAAAATTGCTTTGGCTTACTTTTTCAAAGATTTTAAAGTTTCTCCGTGCGCTCAAACGGAGGTTAAATTAGCAAACAAATGCATTACAAAATATTGGTTTCAATTAACATAATTATTTTTTGTAGATTCCTATAAAATTTGCAAAGGGGCTTCCATCATTGAATCCTATTAATGGAATAACTCTTAAGGTTGAACCGCGAAATTAAATGGTATCATTTCACATTTAAAGTACGAGTAGGTGTAACAAATATTTAAGTTGTAAAACAAATTTATTTTTTTTTTTTTTTTCATTTATGTTTTATGCAGGAACTACCTCACTATTTACCAATTGTCCTTTTCTATCCGACGAGGTTGTCTATACGCGTTATTCAAACTCATTGCTCTCTTCGGCTTTTGTTTGTCTACTTTTTCTTATTTTATCCACGATATACTTCTAACTATTGAAATTAATATTTTATACATTTAAATTTTTGTTTATTTTTTATAGATTTAAATTTTTTTTTTGACATTTTTGATTTTTGGATCGAAAATCAATAATTATTAAATTTGTTTGGTTTTTTAATCAGGAAAGTGACGTCATACCGTCAATAGTTTTCAGTAGAAACATTTTTGCTAAAATTAGATTGCTGTGATTGAGCAGTTATAAAAAAGGTTATTTAAAAGTGGTTCTCCAAAAATATGATTAGCAGTAGAAGCAAGATATATTATATAATATTCTACAAGATGAATAGCAATACTAATAAAAAAACCCGTTACCGATAATTAACATTATGGCTGCGCAAAATAATATTTACATAGTGAGTTCTTAATGATCATCAAACAAATTATAAAAATGGTAAAAGCCATTTATTAATTATTAATTTGTTTTACCGTACTCTAACAAGTTATTCTTGATGAAAACGCCAAGACTGCAATAAGATGAAGCTACCAGTGAGTAACAACCCAATCAAACCTTGGAGAATTGCGCTTCAAATTTATGGAATTATTTACGACGTTGATAGCGTTGCGTACTGTTCCAGAATAAGTCAAATATGTAGTATTAGTTTTATGTCGTTCACCATTATTTTCACTGGTTTCGAGGCAATTGTTGCTATCATTAGAAGCGCAAATGACCCTGAAAAATTGCCTCAAAGTATTGCATTTCTCGGTTATTATATGGCTGTGTTTGTGGCTTATATCGTTCTGCAATGCAAAAGGCAATCGATACACAAGTTTCTCAATACTCTCTCGCATCTCACTCAGGAAATAAAATCAACAAAACGTAAACAACTTTCAATATTGAATGCAATCAGTTTGTTTTGTCCATTGGCTACTTCACTGTTTGAGGTGTGGGAGTCGTACTTGTGGCGCGATCACACTAAGGTCACAACTGAGTACGTGGCTGAGTTAATGTGGATCATCGTCGTCAATCCTTTAAACATGTTCTGCATTTTTCTCGGCGTGTTTATTTGTTACATGCTTAATTCCATTTTTGAGCAATTTCAAGTGGAAATTAAAAATGAGCTGGGTAAAAAAATGGATCATTCAAGTTGGTGTCGATTGGTCAAAAAATTCATCGATCAACATAAGCACTTGAGCGAAGTAGTTAGTGATTTCGGAAATATTTACGCCTACATTTACTTGATTTATTTTGTATTTTACATCGCACTTACCATTTTTTTAATCAGAGGTTTGAATTTAAACAGCGAAATCGCAAATTGGAATTTTCATCTTTTTCAAGCAGTTTTTCAAGTTGTTGGTTTATTTTTAACCCAAGTATTTGCAGTGGCAAGTGTTAATTCCCAAGTAATTTCTACAAAGTTACTGTTGAAACCTAAAATAAAACTTTAATATTTGAAATTTAATATTCCGTACATTTACAGGTGTTATCTACCGTTTATTTGATGAAACCTCAAGTATTGATTCCCAATTATATTGTTGAGGAAAAGAAGTTAACTACTCTCCTAGTAAGTTTAACAAATTTAATATGACGTACGTACGTTAAACTAGTTAGTCCATTTTTTGTCACTACCGTATAAAGAAATTATATATATGAATACGTTTTAAATACCGGCAGTAATCGAAATAGATATTAAATAATAACCGAATTATTAAATAATAATTACTGTACCGGTATACAAAAACAACCAATTGACCATTAAAGTAAAATTATATATTGTTTTTTTTTTTTTAATAATTAAATAAGACCAACAGTGAATTGAGCTTGTACATTCAACAAGTGTGTGCTAACCCAGCCGCACTTACAGCTGGTAATTTCTTCGTCATCAACAAAAACGTAATAATATCGGTAAATGTGTCAAAATTTATCAAATTAAACAGAGCTGCGTTTATTATAATTTTTTTTTTGTTTATTGTAATTTTAGGCGTGTGCGACTATCCTTACTTACATTTTGGTTCTCTATGGCAACAACAGTTAATAAACGTAAATAAGATTTACGTTGATAGTCTTAATGCTGTGTCATTTTCAAAAATCATCTATTTTTCCATTCAAATTTTGCAATTACTTTTTTTAGTATGTAGGCTACCTGTACCTTGCTCGAAATTTGCGCAAAAATTATTTTTGTCTCCAAGTTTTGGTTTTGCTACAAGTTTGCCTTAGAAAAATATACTGTACATTCTTAGTTTTTTCTCAGTAAATTTAATTTTTCTATTTATTGCAATTAATAATATTTGAAAAGTAGATAATTTTAATTTAATACAGTTGTTTCATTTTTTTACACATCCTAACTACAGTATTAAGATAAAACGCAGGCGCCATCCTGTATTCATACCATTCAATTTCTGTCAAATTGGTTAACTTGTTTAATTTTTTCTAATCATCTATTAACGATTTAATAACCGGTAAAACTCGTCAAAATAAAAATGACAACTTTTTTAAAAAATACTATTATACTAATCATAAAATAATATTTACTTGGTGAGTTTTTAATGTACATGATTATCAAACAAATTATAAAAGTGGTAAACCGAAAAAAGCCAATGAATAATAATAATTATTAAATTTTTCAATTACGAAACATCTATCTGAAAACGTTAATTCTGCATTAAAAAATGAAGCTGACTGTGAGTAACAAATACTTCAAGCCTTGGTTAATCGCTTTGCAAATAATTGGAATTAATTACGTCCATGATAGTGTTACATTCTGTCACAAGATTCAGAAAATAAGTCAAAAATGTATTGCAAGTTTTATATATTTAACATTTATTTTCAATTTTTGCGAAGCTTTTATTAATATTTTTAACCTTATGAATGATTTTAAATTCCTTCCTCAAGAGGTGGTATTTTCGGGCTACTACCTGGCCTTGTCTTTGGCCTACACCGTTTTGCAATGCAAAAGACAATCGTTACACAACTTTCTCAACAATCTATCGGTGCATATCACTCAAGATATAACTCGTAGAAAACATAAACAACTTTCAATATTGATTATGATCGGTGTACTCTGTCCATTGGTAACCTCACTGGTTCAGCTCTGTGAGTCGCGTAAATGGCATGATCCTAGTAAAGAAGCAATTGAAGTTATAGTTGAGAGTTTCATAGCAAATGCATTGTGGTCCATCGTGATCAATCCTCTCAACATGTTTTGCATTTTTTTTTGCGTTTTTATTTGCTTCATTCTTACTGCAATTTTTGAGCAGTTTCAATCTGAAATTGAAAATGCGCTCGATAAAAAAATGAATCATTCGAATTGGTGTCGATTGGTTAAACATTTTATCGTGCGGCATAAAAAATTATGCCAACTAATAAATGAATTCGGAAACATTTATTCCTATATTTACTTGATTTATTTTGTTTTTTATATTACGTTAATTATTTTTTCAATAAGAACTATGAATTTAAACAGCGATATAGGAAAATGGAATTTTCAATTTTTTGGAGCAGTTTTTCAAGCTGTTGGTTTATTTCTTATGCAAGTATTCGCAGTGGAAAGGGTTAATTCTCAAGTAATTTCTATAACATTGATTCAGCATTTTCATAACTAATATTTAGATCTATATTTGCAGGTGTTATCCACTGTCTATTTAATGAAACCTCAATTGTTAATCCCTAATTACATTGAAGAAAAAACCAAACTGACTACTCTACTAGTAAGTTTTCAAATGGGATTCTTTATTAAAATAGCGTGAGTTATTATAAAATTCAAACTGCTAATCACTACACTAGATTTTGCTTACAAAAAAAAAAAATTTGTGTTCTGTGAACAATAGTAGGTCTAAATATTTAAGGGAGTATAGTAGGCCTTTGGAGTTTAGTTTCTATTTGAAGAAAAAATAATTTCTAATTCAAATAAAGTGAAATGTAGCCAATTTAAACAAGAAACAAAAAAGTTGTTCAATTAGCCTGATTTAAATTAATAGATTTTTATTAAGCTTATCACTTTTTAAGAAATTGTATAGGCCTAGTGAATAAATAAGTTTTAAATAGTAACCGAAATAGGTTTTAAGTAGTGACTGTTATTAAATTATAATACATGTATATTGTTTCTTTTCAACAATTAAATTAGACCAACAGTGAATTGAGTTTGTACATTCAACAAGTGTGTGCAAACCCAGCCGCACTTACAGCTGGCAATTTCTTCATTATAAACAAAGACGTTATAATATCGGTATTGATGCGTCAGAATCCATCAATTTAAATTATCAATCATTAAAAATATTTATTTATTATAATTGCAGGCAGGTGCAACCATACTTACTTACATTCTGGTTCTCTATGGCAACGACAGTTAATAAAAATTATGTTTATAATAATATTATTATTAATGCATAGTAAAAAAATTATCCATGCATAGTACTAACTTACACTCCAACTTGTGTTTACTGCATCTCTTTTGTCCTCACCCCCATAAAACTTTCGCACGCCCCTGGCCTTACGCTTAATATGGTAATGCTAAAATGACTGTTAAGTGATAAAAGTAAAGCAGAATTTAAATTATAAAATTAAAATTATGATAGAAGCAACTAGACAATTTAGGCAAGTTTAAATAGAACGCTTCCTTTAATTTTATTTTTTGCCAAATTGTTTACTTTTGATAAGGTTATGGCAGCAATTTAGCATTGAAAATGGTCAAATAGAGGAATACCCCCATGCGATAAACGTTTACTTTAGCGGAAAAAATATTACTTCCGGTACTATAATATTTTTAATATTATCGTACTGTTCGTACACGTGCTGTAGCTCTTACTATTATTTTTAAGAAATCTTAAAATAGTAGGCTACTGTATAATTAAATAAGACTAAACATTATCGTACTTATTCATTTACTTTTTGCTTGTTGGTTTAATGCTACAGTAGGCATACGTACATAAAAACATACCGGTACCGGTAATTATTTTTTATTTCTAAATGCACTGTAAATAAAAACTTCCCTACTATTTCTCTATTTATATGGAAAATAAATGGCCGTATAATTATTTTAAGCTAGGTTATCAAAATACAGTAGTTCTTTCAAATACGTGTATAGATGATTAAAAATTATTTTAACAATAATTGATAAGAAGAATAATAATTGTCATAAAAAATCTCAAGTTAAGTTCTGTTTTTATTTAAAATTACAGTACACCTTTGTTTTTTTAAAAAAAATACTTTTGTATGGTATACCGTATATACGATACAGTATAATGAACCCATTCAAAATCTATAATTATTTAACTACTGTAGTTGTCGTCGTTCTATTTGGCAATCGTAAAGCGGACCCTAAAATAAATAAAAAATAATTACCAATAATTAAATAACTTTTTGTTGTTTTTGTAAAATACAAAATAATTTTGTTACTATGCCGACTTTTTTATGGTTCCTGGAAACGATCTGTTCGTTGAGGGATTGGAATTCCCAGCCAAACTATCCTGGTCGTTATTATCTTTGATGAAGATTTTGTAAAAGTATTTGCGAAGACTCCAAAAAAACTTTAGGGCAAACCCAGATGCGAATAAGTAACATATAGCCAAGAAACCGGCGATGGTTTCCATGGTTATTTGTCCCGTAATTATAAGTTTTATTACTCGAGCGGTGACTGCAGTAAACGTCCTTACAAACGAAACGATAATCAGAAGCCATGCGCTTATTTTTTTGGGTGCGATTAGACATCTTAGCAACCCAAAAATTAGCTTCAAAATCCATGAAAACATTACTGACGATTAGGCTACTTGGAACAGCTGAACAAGTCCAATTAAAGTAAGAAGGCAATAAAAAGTAATTCCTAATAGTAAAAGTAAAATATGAAAGCACAAATTTTACGAAATCAAACATATTTTGTTGTAGTTTTGCAGGCAAAATTACAAATTTGTTTGAAAAATAGTCTATAATTATTTACCTTCTCGCTGCTTATGATCTATTGTAGATTGCAAAATCCAATCAATTAATTGTTCAAGAAATATACCATAAGAGCAAAATGAAGAAATTGCGTTAAAAATCCAATGAAGCATGCACACTTTTATTCGATTGAAACTCGTTTGCAAGTGAGACTGAAACAAAGACTTTTACATCCGGGAAACACCATAGAAGAAGGGGTGCTATTTAGGTCGTCAAGCACCTCACGAAAAGGTCACGTTGTTTAAGTGAAGGCATCCTTTAAAGAAAATATGCTGTTCGAAATACACTATAATAGAGCCGTATACAAAGTGTCTCAGAATAGTGCAAAGGCATTTTGACGGAGGATACCTGTAATCTGTGGCCTTTTTTCGAAGTAAGAGCGGATTGCAATGTCAATAGCATGATAGCAAAATGTATCAAGATAATTTTCCCTAAAAAAAAAGTACCGGTAGATTTAATTTTAACTACCGTAGAGAAATAAAATTTAAAAATTCGACAAAAGTTTGTTTAAAACGCTTAAAGATAAATAGTAAGTTAAGCGTATATAAATAAGCGAAGATAGCTAAAATAAATAAAACAATGTTTCGACACATTGGGCATTATTACACTGACTATAGAGGCGAAATACAGTAAATAAAATAGTTTTTCCCGAAAACACCCAAAATATAACTTAAACAGCAAATAAGAACCCTCGATAATCATTTAAAAAAAGCTATTGAAAAAAGAACCCATTCACTCAATGATTGTAAAATAACATACACCCGCCTTAATTTCGCACTGTAGAAGTAAAAAAAAAAAAATAAGTTAGCATTTAATGACATACTGACCCCAAAAATTATTAATATTACTTTCGAATTAGTAAAACTTTCTACAGTAATTACTGTTCAACAGAAATTGAATTTGAGTTTAAAGTAGCCAATTTAATATAACTCCGCAACTTAAAAAAGTTATAATTACCCGTATCATAAAAATATTTCAAATTTATTTTTATCGTTGATACAGTATCTTTATTAAGAATTCTAAATTTTAGTTCTCAATGACTGCTTATTTGAACGTTAATTACTGTATATATTTTTCAATTTACCACAAGTGAGAAATGTTTTTTTTTTTTTATTATTTTACGGTTGAGTCAGTTTCGTAATTATACTTTTAATTCCCAGATTTAAAATTAATGATCTTGAATTTAAATTCAAGTCTTACCTTCTTCATATCTGGTCCTGTGTCATCAAACTTTTGATAGTATATTTTTAATTACTCTTTTACCTTTCTTCTAATAAAATGAGGTTAAACATATCAACAGAATGTACATCGTCCTGTACTTTCAACAAAATATTTTGGAAATAATAATTTTTGACTTTGCTTTTGTTAACTACCTTAATGAAGACCGACTCTGATTGTTCCTCGGCTAAATAATTTAAGCCCAAAGAATTTTGAACTGCTTCTATAACGATGATCCTAATTAAAGCGCTCAAACGTACATACATTAATTTAAAAGTGAACATAACATGTAACTATTTTTTTTTTTTTACGATAAAACGCTTAAAATTTAAAACAAATAAATATCTCATAATGAATTAAAAGTTTTCAAAAACAAATATTACATACGGTAATTATGAATTAATAATTATTTTAAAACCGCAATTTTAAAATTAAAAGCATGAAAAGTTAAAAAAAAAATTTATCATTAACAAAAATTATTATTAAAGTTCGATCCTATTCCAAATCGCAATGTTCCGGCTATATAAATTATCCCATGCGCCATCAGATTTCTAGGTTCCTTCAAATGACCCTAAAAAAAACAAAAATTATATTAAATAATATCAATCACTTTTAAGATTATTTTATAATTATTACTTTATTAGTAAAAATCACAAACATAAAAAAGAAAAAGCACGTTGACGGCTCTAAAATAAAAATAAAACTCAATTAATTATAAAATACATGTAACTCGAAATCATAATTAATTACAAAGTGTTAAAAAAATTAATTTACGGAACGAAATGGCATGCGCATTTCTTTTTCATTTCAGTGACCAGTTGAAATAAAAAAGAATTTTTTTTTGGCGTTGAACAGTTAACGCCTTCATTTTTCTCATGCAAATATCATAGCTAATAATTTAACAAAAAAAATTATAAAACTTATCTTTTTCTTCTGCACATTCCAGTAATAGCGTCTTCATCCTTTTTAAATCTATTAAA
>JAQGAZ010001776.1:0-24661 GCA_034692225.1 Polydesmus complanatus | reverse complement strand
TTTTTAAAGAAATTAATGTTCGAAATAGCGAATTGTGCGAAAGTAGAGTGTGCGAAAGTAGGGGGCCGCCTGTATTTAAACATTTGAGATTGTTGGCAAGTAAATTATTAATAAAAGTCTAATGTCTTTGAAATTATTAGGATTTTGCTTAGGGGATTTTTCTGTTTTTTGCGGTTCTGTAAGCTTATTTAAGATTTTACTAAATTGACTTTTCAGAAATTTTAACTTGTTTTAATTTTGTTTTTGGTGAATTTTATCTGGTTTGGATTTTACTTTGGGAAGATTTGGCTAATCACATTTTACTAGTTGCAATTTTAGCTTTTAGTTAATAGATGTTAGAATTTTTAACTAGTCGAGATTTTACTTCAGCAAGCGAAAACTAATTTTGTTAAAATAAAAATTTATACAATAATTACTGTAATTGCTGATTTGGTTTTTATCAGTCAGAAATTTAATTTTCTGTTATTTTAGTCTCTGTTAAGATTTTTAATTGCTTAGAATTACTGTACAGTACAATATTAAATTTTACAGCAGATAGAGTTAAGTCACCTAACTCAGGTTGTTATTATTTTTGTGCTTATTGAGTTATCTCTTGAGCAATATGCATGATAACGATGGTTTAATGTTAAATCCGGTTCTGAGTGGGGATAGTCTATTGAACTATGTCGTCATCGCAGACGTGGACGGGTTTTTCAATGAGAATAATTTTTTCGGACATGAACAGCGTTTCTCTTGACTGCTCATCCGACCACTTTTTCTATGGCGATAGATGCTTTTTTTTTAATAGAATCAAGCTGTTCGTCGCTCGTAATTACACTGTAGCTCCTGAGTTGCGCTCGTCCATAATGCTCCAACAGAGACGAGCACGTGTAGTAATTGAATTAACGGCGCGACCTACATCTGAAAAACACTACTAACCTAAACAATCACTCGTTCCTAATTACTAATGTTAATCGTCGGTTCAATTTTATTAATAGCTGCTGAAGATAATTCGGCAGTTTTCGCGAGTCATTCACAGAAACTTATTAATTAAATATTTAAATGTTGATATCAATAAAATTTGCCAAGCATTATTTATTTTTGTTTCGGGTTAAACAATTTTTCTGTGTAATTTGCACATTTTTAATACCGTAGTTAAATTCACGTGCAAATTTAATTTGTATGTCTATTAAGCGATGTTATTTTTTGTGGGTACTCTTATGTTGATAATTTGACATATTATTGGAAACTTATTTTAGTTATTTAATATAGAGTTAGTTATTAATGAAATCAAAACATTGTCGATGTTTATTTAGAGGCAAAATTTAATTAAAAAAAGTAGTAAAAATGTTTAAAAGATGTATTGCATATAAAATTTATAATGTAAACTTAAAAGGCAGTATAATCTGTTTGCATTGAAAATTGACCTAAGATTAACCTGTTTTCTTAAACTTTACTGGATACTAAAATAACAACATGACTTCAAAGTTTTCAATTAATATTCAGTGCAATTACATTGTGGAAATTGCACTTATAACATAATAATTATAAAGTTATTTTAAGTCAATAGATTGTGGAAAGTTAAGTTATCATTTAGATTTATAATTAGAAAAGCGACTCAGGGGCAAATTACTGTTAAATACGGTACCACTCCCTCGATTTACGCGCATTTGTAATATTCGCGTAATTCTTATTTATTGCGCTTATTGTTTTCTTGAGATTTCTGATTTGTTCAATTACAAAGCTTGAAATATGTTTATTTGTTGTTGCCTCAATAAAATTAAGTTTGGCAATAGTATTATTCGAAACTGCACTGATGTCTAGCAGCTGGTAACTGATTTATGACTTAAAAATTCAACTTTTAATTACCGATTGTTGAAATGTAACGGGAAAATAGTCAATACAGTGTATTTATTATAGATTGGAGAAAAGCTCGAAGCATCAGTTTTATTGCACTGGTGTTAACTCAACTAATAGCTTTTTTTAACGTCAAAAGTGCATCTTTTTGTAAAGTTATTTTATAATTAAAACGTTTATTTGTCTCGAAGATACATTAGCAATAGAAATGCTAAAGAATAAAAATCTTGCGCTCAATTTTTTGGCACTTGGCAGTCAATTAGTTATATTTTATAGTTGAACTTAGGTTTAAATTGCCTGCTTGAATGGTTTTCAACCTGCGGTACGTAACACTGTCTGGCGATACTTTCGATTTAAACTTAAAATAACCAGGTTAAAAAAAAAATACACCGTACAGTGTATATTAAAAATAATTTAATAAAATTTTTTTTTTTTAAATAATTATTTAATTACCGGTATTCAGGTAGTGGATTTTTTTTTTAAAGTTAAAAAATATACATTATACATGTAGTAAAATTTTCTGGAAGGAAATACCGGTACTATTTTGGCTTAAAAATGGATGTTTTGTAATACAATTCGTAAATTTTAGGTTAAATAAAGGTAAATTTGTTATGTTGGTTATACAGTAAAGACTAACGCTTTTTTCGGAAGTGGTATAAAAGTTAAAAAGGTTGAGAAGCTGTTGATGTAACCGATGGAAGCGTTTGTTATTTTTTAAAGTGTATTTCGGCGCCGAGAATCAAAATACTGTTCATCGATTGTGTTTGAACAAATTGCTGAATAAATATTCGAGGTCACGGTCATTGGCGTAACGGCGTATAATAACGTTACTCCCTTTATAAATAGTTTTTTGGTTGTGGGCTGCAGGTAGATGCGAAAAGGTGCGAACAAACAGAGGGGGGGGGGGGTTGCGGGTGGGAAGAATAATAATAGATCGGAATAAAGTGCAACAACGATCATTTTTTTTCTTTCTTTTTTTGGTTGATTAATATCCACATTAGCGCCTGTTTTACTGCTTTGCTTTGCTTATCTAACTAATGACTGGCGGGTAAACGATATGCTGTATTTTTTTTTTTTTTTTTGGAGATACAAAAGCCCAATTAACGGCGATTTTAAAACGATTTGTTTTCCTTATGGGAAATCAGGAGCGGATTTTCTTAACAAAGTTCGTTGGTGATAAAGTAGATTGTTGTTTGGCGTCTACAAAAAGCAAATAACATACAGTAGGTCTCGTATTAAAATTTTCGAAATACCGGTAATGATTAATACGGTATTTTACAGCTTATTTCATAAATCAATTCAATTCAATTTTATTAATACGTAATCACATCCTAAATACACAAACTAGGTATATTTTTTCACACAATACACTCCCACATGTATTTCCTCAACCTCAACATAAAAAGATATTAAAGTTAAAATAACTACTTCACTATTTTTCATAAAGCAAAACTATTAAATAAAAAAGAAAAATCTGGATGCAAAGAAAAAGAGAAACTTTTATACTGTAAATTAAAATCTTAAAAGATGAAAATAATTTTGAGTTAATATCTCAACAAAAAAATAAGAATCAAACTACCGGTAGTAAATAAAAATAATAATAATAACAGTAATAAAATTTAAATTTGATTGGGATATCGTACAAATAAAATTTAAAAAAAAATGAATAAGAACAAGCAGTGTAGTATGCTGTAATTTCAAATCAATAAAATAACTTTTTAATGACGGCAGTAATACTGTACCGTATTTTTAATAATACTGTAATAAGAATAATTTTTTTTTAAAAAAAACTTGACGCCTACATTAATTTTACATGTACGTAATAAGTATTGTATTTAAAAATGATCCGCATCATCCGCACTTGTTTCAATCAGCATTGAGATAAGATAAATGCATTTTCTTTTGACTTAATACAGTATTCTTGCTTTTTAATACACTTTGTCTATCATTGTTCTCTCTCCGGCTCATCTTGAAAACATTCTTTAATGATGGAATTCAAATGCTTTTTTACGGTATTGAAAATTTCTGAATTCTACATTTTGAGACTCAATTTTAATAATTGTAATTTTAAATCGTCTGCTTTTTAATCTGTTTTTTTTTTTTTTTTTTTGTGAGCCACGTCGTTTTAGTCGAATGGTATAACCCAGAACAGGACAAAATCAATAGAGCTTTACATAAGATTGGTTTACAAAATAAAGCGTGTTGAATCTAGATATTATTTTTAGTTTTGAGTACCATTGCTTTGTACTAGTTTTTTTTTTTTTTTAAAGAAGAAATATTAATATGCGTGATAGCGTTGTTGGGAATGTTATTAATTAATTATATCTTGATTTTGAGAAAAAAAAAAAAAAAAGCGCGATTTGATTTTCAGATAATGTGATTTAAAATTTCCTTACAAATCCGCGCATAACAATGACGGTTTATCTACGAATAAATTTTCATAATGATGTAATTTTTTTGAAAACGTGAAATAAATACTTAAACGATTTTGTTTTATCTTTTATAAAATTCATAATTTTTTTATTAATCGTCATTTATCAATCACGAGAGAATTTCAATAATATTGAGTACACACGTGTACACGGTTCGTCATCATTCACTACAACTTTAGTTACTAAATATTTTTGCAGGCGAATCAACGTATCCACGCGAGAGGTGGGGGAAAAAAGTATAAAAAAAACTCGTGATGACCCAAAAGTTTTAACTTTATGAATATTCAAAACCGCGCATTGCGGTTTGTTTTTTTGCACTTTATTTAAATTTTGTTCGTAGACAAATGAATATGGCTTAAACAAATTTAAATAGCAAAAAATCATAAGGCAATTTTCAAACGCAGGTAGTATTTTCTTTTTAAATATTTGAAGAAATGTTTAAAAAATATTTTGGAAAATAAATACTGTAGTTTTGGATAATGTTTTATTTATTTTTTATTAATTTTTGCAGTTTACTGAAAAATTGAACCGATTATTTATAGTTGAAGCTGTTATATTTGGTACAGTTTTTCAAAGGTTTTATCAATTTTTTTAAAAATTGGACGCGTTTAATAAAGGTTTGCACACTTTTCTAAAAGTCTGCTCAGTTTTCTGAATATTTGAGCAGTTTTTAAGAAATTTTTTTTAAAAAAAAGTTGAAATGCATTTTTGCAAAATGTAAACAAATAATTTGAAAACAATTATTAAAATGATCCACGATAAAAAGTTTAGGAAAACAAAAGCTACTACTGTTTTGTACTCAGTTGAAACGAATGTGATGAATGAAACTGGAACGCTTAAATAACGGTAAATATAAAAGAATAATCGTACTGAATATTTACCTAAAGAAAATGCGAATTTGTTGGTTTTTTTGTTTTCAACTCGTAAGAAAACATAGACCTACATGTTGATCATAATGTCGCGTTTGGATTTCAATGGACCTCAACAATGATATCGATGTCCTCATTTTTTGTGTCCGTGAATCCTAAAGATTCTCTAACCGACTTTAAAAAATAATTTTCTTATTGTAAATTTCGTTCATACAGAGTATTATAATTATTGTTCCTTCTCAAATCATTCATACACTTATGTCATGTGTGCTTTTTGATCGAGGACACGTCACGTGTGGTGACGTTTCTTGTCAAAGGAAGTTACCGAAGCGCAGCGTTTTTGCTTTTTTTTTTTTTCGTTTCGTGAAATACAGAACAAATTGCACTATCAACGTTTTATTTCGTTCATTTTCAAATTCTTTTTTGTTTCAAGATCGATTTCACGCTGAGATCGAGATTAAATTTGTTCGCGCTGCATTTTGTTTTTTTTTTTGTTTTTTACGTATCGTATATTTTTCAAAATTAATTTAAAAATTTTGCACATTTTTTCTTTTCTTTCTCGAAAGTTTGCATTTCGTAAGTACAAATTTTGAAAAATGACTTTCAAATTAACCTATTTAAAATTAGCTTAATGAAGATATTTGGCAATATGTAAACGAGAATGTCATTTGTTGCGATAATTATTATTATTATTACATTTGTTTATTTATCTCAATTTGAAGAGTTTTTATTATTTTTTTTTTTTTGGATTTAATTATTATTTATTTTAGAAACGAATAATTTTTTTTTTTTGGTTATGATATCCATATAGGGATTTCGTTACAATAAAATATAAATCTAAATTTATGAATTATTATTAAAAGCAATTGAATAGCATGCATGATTCAAACGCACTCGAGATAACGTACAATGTAAATTAAATCTGATTCGAAAAGACATTAACCTCTGTGTGAAAAACCTTAGCAAATACTATTAAACTTGCAAAATAAAAACGTAATGGCGACTGGGGACTAGTTACGAAAATAAACAAAAATGAACAAATAAATTTATGCGCAGTATTATAAGTTTGTATTAATATTAAAATTCTTAGATCATGAGAGGTGAAGTTAAGAATGAGCAAAAACGTTTAACCGCAAGCTCTATAATATACAGTTTAAGATTAATTTAATTCACCTTAACATTGAAATTTGCAATAATAAATAATGAGAAACAAGTTGAGGCAAATGATTTATTTAAAAATTCGAAGAGAGCATAGTATTCATTTTATTAGTAAATTAATATCGATTACGTTTCCAGTATTTAAATTTGTAAATCACACAAATATATTTCTTTTAAGTAGAAAATCGTTTTAAGCTTTCATTATTTTGTTTTTGCCCATAGGAATGTTAATTTAGCATTGCAAGGTTTACTATTGTCGTTAATTAAATTGAGGCGCATATAAAGTTCAATTTTATTGACTGGTTTTGATTTAAAAAGGGAGGGGGGGGGGGGGAGGGAGTGAAATAAAATAGAAGGGTTGATAAGACGAAATAATAGTTTGAATCGTGAATTGAGTGTGACAAGTAGGTCTTCTACTCACTCACTTCTCAAGGAATTGATTGGTCTTACGAAGCCAGGAGCATCGATTTCATTCCATTCTTTCCTCGTAAATAAAATAACAAATAATTATATCAGCGGAATAGGAAAGAAGAAAAAATTGGTTTTATTTGTCCTCGAGGACTTTTTTTTTTTTTTTTTTTTTATCAAAGTACGGAAAAAGTCGCGCGGGATAAAACTCTTTTGTTTTAATCGAAATAAATAACCGTCACTTTTCTATGTAGGCCAATAGTGCTTTTTTATTTGCCGCATTTTTCACGTGTTTCGAGCGAAAGATAAACACTTAACTGTATATAAATTTATACTATTTTCTCTCGTTAACTTTGGTTAGTTATTAAACTTTTTATACATTTTTTTACGCTACATTATCAATTTGTGAAACATTTGTTTCACAAACTTTGGGACGCGAAACATCTTATTCTTTCTTAGTGAATTAAGTTAAAAACGAGAAAGAAAAAAATTGTAAATAAAAATGAAATTTGGAAAAATTTGTATTAAACTATTATTTATTTATTTTTTAATAAATTTTTAAATTTTGTGTATTTTTAAAAACAAGTGCGTATTTTGGTTTTTGCTGTTCCAACCTGACAGACCAAACTCTGGTTTGAAGCGATAGCAGTGAATACACAGATTTTAATTTCTTTTCTCAAAAAGTTTTGATTTTAATTTTTAGAAGTTTTTAATTTAGTTCTTAAAAGTTTTTATTTCTTCCAATTTATTTACTTTATTTTTTTAAAAATTTTTTTTTTAAAAGTTCAGTAAAAAGTTTGAGAAACAAATAGTGAATTTTGTCGCATTCCTAAATAATACGCATTTGTAAAGTATAGAACGAAAAAGAAAATTACATAGCATCTTTCTAAATGCAAAAATACACGTTAACGATATTAACACGGAATCGGATTACTAGTTAATACTAGTAATAAAAAAAAGAAAAGATAAAAAAAAAAAAATGTAAAAACGACCTACTTACCAGTGGAAAACGAACGTTGGCATCGTCGGATGATGAAAGTCGGATCAAATCCACTCACAACAAAAATAGAAAAAATAATAACAATAACCGGAATGGAGAAGCGGAAGAACGCGTGAAACACCGGGTTCACGAGTTATCAATCCGAGTTTTTATTTATTAAAAAAAAGGATTGTTTTTTTTTCTCGATGGAAGGTTGATTAAAATGTCGCACGTGCTGATGACTTTTTCTAATAGCGAAGTGAAACGAGTTTTCGCACGCGCCCGACTGCACCGAAACTTCCTCTCAAAAACGTTAACTTCCTAAATGAAAAACTTTTGGCGATTAAGTCTTAAATTGAAACGAGATGGAGAATATATATGTGCATTTTTTTTGTTGTTGGTCGGTTGGAGTTTTAGTTGGATATTTTTTATTTTATTTTGATGTAACAGGTATTGAATTTGTTTTTCCCCTCCTCTCGACCAGGTTCACGTGCACTCGTCTCCACCTATCCTCTACCACTGCCCCACTTTTCTCCACCAATACAAAAGAGACGGGGGAAGTAAATAATAAGCCTTGCACGTTGAATGAATATTATTATTACACTCCGAAGATGATGATGATACTTACGGTTTGGAAAATACTCTGCGCGAAGATGAACAAAAAAAAAAAAAAAAAAAAAAAATAACGTTTTGGGTTCAGAAAAAAAAATGCGTTTTGTTTAAAACGCAATTCGAAAGGGATAAACGATTTGTGCGAGATTTAATGATTAACATTAATAATTATTACTGCAATAAAAGTTTTATTATTTTATAAAATTAACTTATTTTTTTAAACCCAAAACTGGAAATTTTTTCAAACGATATAATAGCAAATTTATTTAGAAATTTAGTAAAGATTGAGAAAATATTGATTAAAAATTGGTAAAATTTGATAAGTTATAATAACAATTATTGAGGTAAAAAATGAAGAAAAAAATTAGATAGAAGGATTATAAAAAGAGTTTTATGAATAGTAAATTAAAAATTATGTAAAAATTTGAGTGATTAATTAATTACGGTACTGAAAAAATAATTAAAATTTGTACATGAATGTACAGTATTAGAATTTGAATTTAAGTAAAATTAATTAAAGTCATAATTTTTGAAAAAAAAAAAAAAAAAATTGAAAAATGGCACAAACCAAAAATGTACACGTACACCGTTAGAATTTTGTCGTTGCGAAAAATTGTCAATTGAAATTGATTGAATTAACCAACTGTATATTGTATTTTAACCAAAAATGTGCACGCATAATATTAGTATTTGATTATTAAAAGAAAGGAAAAAAATTGTACTAAAAAAATGTTAAAAAAAATTGGTGAAACGACAAATGCAGTACAGTAATTGAGTAAAAAATTACGGTAAAATTAAATTAATTCAAGCGTGTACGGTATTAAAATGTTGTGTATAAGATATTGAAAAATAATAATAATGTTTTTAAAAAGATGAAAATTGGATAGTTTTAATTTTTTTTTTTTTTCTTTCGAGGATGATGTTGCGTTGTCTAAGCACTTTTCAGCGAGATGCGTTGCAAATGAAACATCCGCTACTAAACGCTATTCAATGATGATGATGCTAAAATTTTTCGATTATCTATTTTTATTATTGTAATTATTGTAGTCGGTTAGTTAACCTCCTTCTACTGTATTTTCGGATCTCGAAGTTTTGTTAATGAAGACGATAATACAATCGTTTGATAGGTTAAGCTTTGATTCGCGTGAACTACAATTATTATTTTACAAATTTTTTTTTTTTTATTATTATTTTGTTAGCTCTAATTTAAATTTTTTTTTAATGGAAGAAACTGTACTCGCATCATTTATTGCTGTAAATGCATTTTAATTAACATTTGGTAGATTTAATTATGAGATTTTTAATAACCGAACTTTGATGCATTTAAATGATTTAATAACGTGTGGTAGCGGTCATTATCCCTAACCGCAAGATCTGCATAATTATTTTCTAGGATAATAGTTCATTTTCTGTACAATCATATACCGGTAATATAATATATTAATATAATAGACTTTTAGAATAAATTTTTTAAAAAATTAGTAATAATAATATGGAAACTAAATTAAAAATATTTTTGAAACTTTATTTTATTGTAGGAAGGCCTACAGTACTGTATAAGCAAAAATAAATTAAATAAATTAAAAATAAAAACTACTAATTTGAGTATTGTTGAGCTTTTACATTTTAGAAATTAGAATTTTGGTAGGTGAGGAGTTGGGCTAATGTTTTTGATGTTTATTTGAGACTTAAGTGTTTACAGTATGACGTACGTCTTTCCTGATTTTGAATTTTCAGATTTTGAGTTTCGATAGTTATTTATGAAAATTTACAAATTTTTTTGACTGATTTTTGCGTTTTTTCGAATTTGAAATTTATTTTACTGGTAGTTGTTAGGGATTTTGAATTACTACAGTATATACGTACAGTATACTAATACACGAGTAATATTTAAAATTTTGAAATGTTTCACTGGCACAGTTTTTTGTCTTTTTCACCAAGATATTTTTTAAATTTTAATACTGTATTATGAAAGACATGTTTAGATTTTTGTAAGTTTAGACTTGCACTGAGTTTGATTTTCGAGATTATTTTGATGTTATGGAATCCTCTACACGGTTTTGCTTTTACAGCATTGCTTAATCGTTATTTATAGTTTCACTCATTAATTGAAAGGAAATTGAGAAAGTTGACGTAATAATCAAATCAAAAAGTACGTTTGATTTTAATAGATTTCTCAAATGGAGTTGTCACCCATGTTGGGTCTCGCGAGTAGATGTGCTCTCAAATCTTTCAAAGTGTGGGATTTAACTTGGATTGAAATGACGAGTAGATTTTTAGGCTTGAAATAAATATTTACGCAAAGTGAAAACAATAATGATCAGCGTTAACAACGTTATCGCGTGTCTAACCAATCTGCTTTTTTCACACCCACAAACAAGATTGAAAAATTATTTTCGCATTTCATAATAATCATCAATGTTTTTGTTTTAATAACATCTGAATGTATCTATGGGTTGCTGTCGACAACGAAATGTGCGAGGAAAACTATGAAAAACGTAAAATCGAGGTCGTACATTTTTTTTTTTATTGTTGATGATTTGAATACGCGCATATATTATTACGATACAGTTGATTTTCCATTCAAAAAAAAAAAAAAATCAAAGCGCGTGAAGGAAGAGTGGACCGGATTTAATTACAAGTTTAATTAATTTTTGACAGTGAATGGTTAGGTTGGTGAACGGAAACGTTGAATGTCGCGAAATAGATCACGCGCAACGTATTATGGCGAATTGGACACAAGGCTGAACACTCACTATTATTTATTATGAGAGTAAAAATATCAATTTTTTAAAATATATACTGTATATCATAGAAAAATTTGGAATTTATTATTATACCGGTATTTTAAGTATTAGTAGGATTTTGTAACGGAACCAGGGGAAATAATCTGTTATCATGAAAATGCACGTGTCATTCCAATTTGAATTTCCAAGGGAAGTGTCTGAAGTTGAAAAAACTTGTAACAAGTAAAAAAAAAATTGCAATAAATATCTAAAACATTGTTAAAAAAATTATTAAAATTTCAATTTTTTCAATTATTTTTGTTTAAATTTTAAAATATCGACAAAACATATTAGGCCGATAAGCACGGTTTAAGAATATTATTTAAAAAAAAAAAAAAATGAAATAATAAAACTAGTTTTTTTTATATTAAAATTGTAAAATTTTGGAAGTTTTTTTTTTTTTTGAGGTTAACAAGGCCACGATTTTTATCTTTTAATATTTTTGTATAAAGATTTTCAGCAGCGCGAAGAGAGAGAAACATTGAGGATTATCTTTAACCAAGAAGAGAAGGAATTGAATCGCACACACACACAATCATACGGTACACTAAAAAATGTTTATGATTTAAGATGAACAAACGTAATTTTATTCCAAAAAAAATATAAATAAATAAAATAAAAACGACAACATGAAAGTCTGACCTATTTTTCATCTGAAATATTTTTCTCGATTCTTTGGTTGAAAAAGTAAGACGTTTGTTTGACAAGTGCCAATTTGTCATCTTTTTATTTCAAAGGAGTGAACGAGATAACGTGAAAGAATAGTTTTTTGGTTGGGGGGTTATAAGGAGACTGGTGATTTTTAAAAAAAAAAAACCAAAAAACAATAACATTGGGCTAAATATGGGTTATTTTACGCGTTGCTAACAAATTATCACTTTGGCTTTATAATTTATGCTCGTAAACAAAACGTTCAAATGCATAATTTAGTTTGTTTTGTTTTTTCCTCCTTTTTTTTTTTTTTTTTTTGAAAAAGCAGAAAATGTTTAATTAAATTTTGTAAGGCAATGCTCACTATCAAAAATGGTTTTTAAAAAAATACTTGTACTTCGATGCATATTTAAAATAAAAAAAATATACATACAGTACTCGTATATTTTCTAAGCTAAGAAAAAATTACTAAATTTACAAAACGCTCGTTTAAACACATTTTTTAAACACTGTAGAAAACCTTTAACAAACTTTGAATGTTGTTATTTATTATTTAAATTTTAAATAAATTGTCTAAATATGATTTTTAAATTTTTTTTTTTTTTGCATAATATTAAAACTTGATATTTTTGTGGTATTTCCAACTTAAAAGTTATTAAACCATGAAAAGTTCTCCAAAAAAGCACTTGAAAGGCTCTGAACATCGCTGGTGTTGCTAAGAAAAACAATAACAAAACTCAGTAAAATACTCAATGAAATCTCAACATAAAGTCTCTAAAGAAGCAACTCTTCTGGCCTCTCATGTCTCTTGTTTTTTACAAGTTTCTAAGAGGAATAGTTTAATCTTGCTTATTTTGCCAATATTATTAGTTTCGCTCTAATTTGAACGAGTATGATTGTCTAAATTAATGAATTGAGTTAATTTATTTAATTGTACTCGTAGTATATATGAAGTAAGTCAATTTAATCAAAAAATTTGATTATTGAAAATTTGGCGTCTTTTGGCGATGAACATTGAAAATAAAAAACTGTAAAGGATACTTTTAAAGTTGTAAAAAGAAACCTGATTATACACATAGGCCACTCTATAAATTCAAAATACATGTACATTCAATAAACATGTAATGCGCAAAAAATGGTAGTTTTTTAAAAGCTGATTTGTATAGCAATCGAATATTATAGTGAGCGATATTTACGTACTACTGTACTCGTATATTAAATTGGTAGTAAAAATGTTAGGCTATTTTACGATTTTTTGGTTGTGCAGCGCGCCTTAATAATGAGAAAGAAAATCTCCTCTTCTTCTTTTTTTTTACGTTTTGTTTTTATTTATTTATTCATTTTTTTTTTTTTGTTGTTAAAATGAGCTGAGTGAACTATGCGTCTAAAAAATCATCTTTACGCATCTTATTCCAGTCAACAGCAGAAGCAGCAGCATCACACACACTACTAAGATGTGAGCTACGTTGTATTAAAAAACAGGCTATTCACCTAAAGCGATAATTGCACCCTCATTCGATGCACATGTACACCAAAGACCTACATTTCTACTTTTTCACGCTGCTGAATTTACTTTTAGTGAATTCCTCACACACTTAAGATACATACATGTTCATCGTATTAATACGTGTACAATTCACTTGTTAATGCGTCCAGTTTTTACGCTTATATGAACACCTATTTTTATATTTTTGCCTTTTATTTATTCAACAAATTAATACATTTTAAAAAAATAAATAATAGGAAGAGAGAGAGAAAAAAAAACTCGTTATCAGGGGCGGATCTAGAACATTTTCAAAGGGGGGTAGGCCACTTCGAATAATGGCGAGTAAAGATTGAAATTGGCGACTAAATTTTTTTTTTTTTTTATTATTATTATTAGAAAAAATGGCAAGTTACAAATTATTTTAATACATTTTTTTTTAGACATTTGATATTAATGAAATAAACTTGATATTATTGGTAAACAAATTACTGGCGATTAAAATTTGAAATTGCTGAGGAAAATTTGGACTGATTGGTGAATGAAACTTAACTTAAAATCGGTTTTCAAAATTCTTTTTAAAATTTGAAATTATATTTTAATTTCAAGAAGTTGAAACTGTTTACTAAAACTGAAATTTGGATATTAATTAAAACTGAAATTTGGATATTAATTAAAACTGAAATTTGGTAATTAATACTAAAATAGGAATTTTGTGGTACTAAATCTTGAAATTTTTGGGCTAATTTTTGACTAAACTTTTAATTAACTAATTGAACTTTAAATTGCCTTAAAACTTGATATTACCGTATATTACGTATAATGATTTCAAAATCCTAAAATTAGCTTCATATTACAAGTAATAATTGCCTATTTGAAATTGTCTGCGCACAGTGCACACATTTAATAAATTAATTTGTTTATGTAATGAAAACTAATTACCGTGCATCGTATTTATTAATGTATGAGGTTACATCATCGTGTTGTATATTATAATGTTTACTTAAACTTATCATCAAAATTGAACCCAGTGCTGTACTACTATTATTATTTACTTAATTCTGACGCAATCGATGAGCTTGAATAATTTATTATTATAATGCACTTGGATTATTATATAAACGCGACGATTATGTAACAGTTTGTAAAGAAGAAGGCGACGTGAGCAATCGACTAACTGTTTGATTGGTTTCATCCGCCTCGATTCCATTTAATTAGCGAACACCGAGTTTGAAAGATGATGCAAAAATCTTGCGGTAAATTCTTCCTTCAAACTAGGTCGTTTACCTCTTGAAAACGGTTTTTTTTTTTTTGAAGAGTTCGTTTTTTGTTGTGGTTGCGCTACGTACTTATAATACTGTACATACGGTACTGTAGATTATGAATATTAAATGAGGGGGGAGAAAAAATAACAGAGATTGTGACTCCAACGCATCCTTGTTATTGTTGTCGGAGGGTTATTTTTATATGCCAATTTATGACGATGGAGCAATATTGTTTCTTGCGTAATCATTTTGGTATAATATGGAAATAGTAGACGAACAGTACATCTCTTTCTTCTTGAAACTGTCAAAAAGAAGCTAATAAATATTTCCCGTTATATTTAAGAAAATAAATGACATTTTTTTCAATGCGAAACTACACGGTGGTTCAATAAAATGTAAACCAATCTTCCATGTTCTTCGACCATGAAAGCAGTGCTTAATATGTTTGCGAACAAACTTTTAAGTTTGATTATTTAATTAAATATTGATCTTAAACATGTTCAAATGTGATTAATAAATTATGGGTCAAGTTTTAATATTTGTTTATAAAGTTAAAAATTGGTGGGTAAAATTTGGTTTACTTTTTATGGCGGTGGAGTACGTTCAATAAAGCATAAGTCAAATTTTAATTACCGGTACCAATGTTTAAACGTTTTGAACCTCTTTTTTTTTTTTTTTAAATTAAGTAAGCAAACCTTCACAAGAATAATTATTAAGGACTGTTTTCATGTCAAAATCCAGAAGAAAAAACTCCAGTTATAAAACTCTACGCAAGAACTTCCCATGTTAATTGCACCTCCAATAGTGAACCACTTCTAATGCAAGACCGTGACCACTCTTTTTTAATGGAGGTCTCTATTTCAAGACCACAGTGACATACTGGGCACTCACACATGATGATGTTGTGAGTCAACATTTTGAAAGACTGGTTGAGTAGATAAGAGTTCTAATACTGTATTTGATTAAAATTTCATAGGAATAGAATTTTAGTCAAAAAGGGACTAACCAGATGATTACAATTACAGTATAGCATAAAAATAATTTTATTTAAAAATTTTTATTTGAAAATCATTTTGACTAAGTTTTAGTCGGTTTCAATAGTGGTCTCGAAATGGAAGTTTAATTGTACTCGTAAACGTAAATATCGACAGAGCTTTCTATCGGTTGAAATGTTTTATACCGGTGCAGTATGTTGGAATCAGATTGTTGGTTCAATTCTCTATCTAATTATCGGGAGAATAGATCTCGAAATACCGGCACTGTTCGAAATAAAGTTTGGCTTACTTTTTATTGAACCACCGTGTAGAATAAACTTAATCTGCAATAAATAAAAATTTACATTTTGTCATTCTTTTATTATTATTTTAAACGGTTTTTTTTTTATTGCTTTCGGGTTAATCGTGTTTTTACGTGAAAAAGCTTTCACTGATAACAATTTTTTTTTTGCTGTAGAGTGATTTATTTATTTTGATGGATTTAGTGAAGGAAAATTTAATATTATGTTGGTCGAAAAAGTTTTATTTATTTATTTTTTTTTTTTGGTTGCTTTTGTGTCAGATGGTTATGCGAGTCAAAGGGTACGTTGGAAAACTTTTTCTAACTATGATTAAAATTTTATTGACGATTATACATTGTATCTAAAGATTAATGTATTTGCCAAAAAATAATTTTTTTTTTTAGAAAATGTAAGTTTTAAGAAATTTAATACAATCTGGCACAGGCGCACGTATCGTTCTTTACCTATTTTATAATTTGTGCACTTAAAATACCTATTATTGAGATTTTATTTTCTTATGAAAAATGATGTAATAGTGTGGTTTTTTTTATTATTATTATTTTAAGAGGAGGGGAACAATTTTACAGCTGATTTAAGTAACCTATTAATCTTCAAATTTTAAGTGGTTGATGGACTTTTTATAACCTTTAACATATTATTTTTTTTAACATTGAAAAACATTAATAATAAAATTTATTACGAACGAAAAAAAGTAGTAAAATATGTCAAAAATTAATTATCAAAAAGTTTACCTAAATTTTAATTATAAAAGTGATTAATTAATCAATTGCGCGGGATTAATTCATTATTTTCTGGTTTAAGCATGACGACAAATTAGTCGTAATATGCCTCACATTTTTTTATTTAGAGTAACAGTACATTTGATAACTTAAATGTGAACGGTTATACATTTTGTATTTAGCGCCACATTTGATGACGTATGTTGAGGTTAAAAAATATGTACAGTTCTATCGCGAGAAGAGTCTGTCATGACGTCAATGAAAGTAATGTTTTCGTCTGCTTGTTTTCATTTTTGGTGGTGAGAATTGAAATATTTTGAGTTGTGTGAATTATTACGATTTGTGAATGGAAAATCCAGAAGAAGATCACGAAGTATACTTGTTTTTTATAATTATAATTGTTTTAAAGAATAATTTTCGATGACATAAATGTTTGTTTGGCAGAGGTTAAAAACTGCCATTCATTATTCAGTTGGGAAAATCTGTCAAGAAATAGGAGCTAAGCAAAACAAAACTTTCCCCAAAGACGTGATGGCTGCTATTTCCGAAATGGCTTATCAACAGTGTCTTGTCTTTGCTAAGGATTTGGAATTATTTGCCAAGCAAGTCGTTTTTGACAGTTTTATATTCCCTTTTAGTTAAGGCAATAGATTAACGATAAGATACGCAGGCACGCCAAACGAACGACAATCAATCCAGATGACGTCCTCCTTCTGGTCAGACGAAACGAAAAACTGGTTACGTTTATTGCTCGAGCGTTTTAATTGCCTTTAGAAATTATGATCACATTTTTGTTATAATAATTATAGGTGGAATTCATTCAAAATGAGAACGAAAAGATCAAATCTGAAACGAAATCTAAAAAGAAGTCGGAGGCCGCAGCAGTTGTAGTAGTAGATTCTGACGGTGATTTCGATACGTGAACACAGAAATTCTATCTAAGTAGTGTTGATAAAAATGCTATAATTTATATTAAATTGGTTAATGAATATAGCTTTGGCTGTAACGGGAATTTCTGTGAAAAAATTAATTTGCTTCAGAAATGTTAAAGTGGTATCCAAGCGTCGTCATTCCTTTTTTGATGTTTGTTTTTTTCCTGCAGCTATTAAACTGAAAAATGGGATTTATGACAGAGAGTTTGCGATTGAGATTTTTGCCTTGTCTTTTTATACTTATTGTGGTAGAGTTAAATTGTCGTTTGGTTTCGCTAGACTTATTTTTAGACATAATTATTATGTAAGACAAGAAATTGACGAAAAAAATTGTGTTTGTATTTTTTAATAAAAAGTTCTTGGAACTTTGGGAATAATTAATTTGCCTTTTAAATTTTTTTATAATGAACATACAAATTCAAATTCTTGCTACATAAGCAGTGAAGCTAAGTATAAGAACGAGCCAAAATGTTTTGCGGCAAACTCAATTGCGTTGCCAAGTGATTACTTTTGGCATTTCACTTGTATTGTAAAAATAATGTAAACGATATTATATTTATCCAATTAACGAGGTTTGAAATAATATCAATGTACTGTAATGAATCACAACGGATGACAATACAAATAGTTATCGCTTTATTAATAAAAAGTAAACAAATCTTTTTCAAAATCTCCTTCAAAGAAATTTTTTTTACATTATGTTAAACAGCTGTTGTTTTCTCTAAACAAATCATTTAAGTAACAAACAACGAATTTTTTAATGACAAAAATTTACATCGAAAGCTTATCGAAAGAAATTTCCAAACTTTTGGGGAAAAACTTATGCGAGTGAAATGTGAAATATATTTTTTTTTTAATAAGTTTTAAGAAAATATTTTTTGGATACAAAAAATGTTTAGAAAGACTTCTAGAATGAAGAAAAAAATTGTTTTTCTCGAAAAGCCGAAAATTTATCTGTAAATTTACCAAATACAATTTTACATAATAATATACAATATTAGATTTTATCGAATACAGATGAGTGGTAAAAGTTTTCGTAAAACATTTTTTTTTTATGCTTGAGACTACCTTTAAAAGTAAGGCTCCGGGGGTGTTTTAAACTAATGGAAAATTATGCATCTGATGATCATACAGTATGTAAAATATTGATAGAACGACTTTAAAATAATTTTTTTTAAAGTATTGTAAGATTTTATAACTGACAACAAGTTTTGGCATAAGAGCATCTGTTTGCACTGTAAATGAAGTAAACCGGGATGAAATCTGTGTGCGTTTCTCACATGTTTACAGTTTTTTTTTTAAATATAGATATTTAAGAAATCGACATCAATTTTTACAACATTATCTAAACATTTATAAAATTGATATCGTAGTATACCTGTACTTGTAAATACGGTAATTATTATTATGGTCACAGATGTTCATTCTTTTCTTAAATATACAGTACACCGATCAGAAGCTTTATAATACACTTGGCGTTAGAATTAATATAGAAGTACTGTAATAATCTTTTCATTTAGGATTACCATGATCGATATTTTATTTTTTGTTTGCAGATAGCCTCGTACAATCACAACCGTTAGAAAAATTAGAATATAGTTGGAACTAATTCGAGTGTTCACAAATTTCCAAACCAACTCGATTTCACCGTAAGACTAGATAGAAATAAGTAAAAATTTCGTTTTTTTTTTTAAATATATTACTTTCTCGTAGCGTTAATTATTACAGTTTCCTGACAATTTCTACCTCCCAATTTATTCATGTATTAATTTTGAGGGGGTTGAATTTGTTCCTTACAGTAACAGTATTTGAGCAGATGATGATGAGTATGTGCTACACAGTGACTCGCACTTCCATATTGATTTACCCTACTAATACTTCGCTCATTAGCTTCGAATTTGTCGGATTTGCTGTTGTAGGTTAAGGAAGCTTCGAAATGACCGTCACCGGGGGCCGTGGCAATTTTGATGTGGTATATCACAATTGTAACTTCGGTATTATCGGTGAAATCACCCACGAAGCCGTCATAATCAGAGTTTTTCTTGTATTTTAGTAAATCTGCAATAGAAATAAACAGAAAATAATTTTTTTTTTTCTTGGTACCGGCATTAAAAAAAAACAAGAAATTATTTTACACGAAAGGGTTAATAATTACTATTTTCAACGCTATAATTATATATTATTATGAAATAATGAAAATGGGTTTAAAATTATTATTTGTATTAAATTTTTTATGTCAAGAAAATTTATGTTAATGATGCAATTCTAATGATTATACTCTTATTTTTAGAACGTCGCTTGCCAAGGATGTTTGCAACATCGGTTATTAATTAGGCTTCGTAAATTCCAGAAGAGGAAATGCGTCCGTCAAGGTATTTGATTACCATTTTATTATTATTATACATCACGTATTTTAATCATTAGCTGTTAAACGTACCTGCATGTGGTATATGCTTTTCGAGGCGTGTGATATTTTGTAATTGGAGTTGATGACAGAGCGATTTCTGGGGTAACAGTAAAGTGTTGATAAAATCGACTAGAGCGTTTCCAACTTTGTTAGCGATGGGGTCGTTAAGGGGCACAGTTTCCATTCGTAAGCATGTGCACCAATGAGGTTCGATTCCAGCGTCTTCGCAATTACGATTTACAGGTATCTGTTGATAGAAAAAAATATTCAGTAAATATCGAATGAAACAATAACTATTACGCAAGATTATTTAAAATAAAACTGACGACTAAGTTTAAAAGTGGCTATCGGCAAGCTTCATTAATTTAGCTTGCAATTGGCGCAAATCCAAATTTTTTTTATAAGGGGAAGAAGGTTAGTTGGATCGAAAGTGGGGCGCACAATTACCTGCATTGTTATTTACCCTGAAGTTACTAAAACACAAGAACTAATAATTAATTTTACGTCAAGTATCAGAAACTATTGTTGGTAACCGGAAAAGTTACAATTGCTTTGTTTTGTAATGTAAGATTAATAATTTGGTAAAAAATTTGTAAATTATTTCGGCGTTTCAAACATTACAAAGAATAATTTTGATTAGCTATTGCGTGCTATAAAACTTTGAATTTTCTTCAAAAATTCGAAATTTATAATTAAAAATTGAAATGAGAACTAAAATCTTGATTATACTAGTTCAAAAAGTTCGTATATAGTATAAAACTTGAATTAATCTTAAATATTATTGATTACACTACCCGTAGAGTGTTTCTATTACTCTTACACCATGGTTTCTATTTAATATTAATTGCAAAATGAAATTGGTGCCAAAAGAATAAGCAATCGTTGCCGTTTCTCTTAAGAAAAATCGTCTCTTAAAAATGCGTGTAGTCATTTTTAAAATCTTGCGTTAAATAATGCGTCAATAATAAAAATACTATTTACCTGTTTAAACAGACTAATACTTCGATCTTTGCTACTATTTCCTTCGTTGCTTTTCACTTCATTTCCAGGGTAGTATAAAATATCTTTAAGGGTTGGGTAAATATCGAAAGGGCTGGTAAGTCGATCCACGTTTGCGTTTATATTTGCCCACTCTTTGGGATAATTAACTTTAAAGTTTGGTGGAAAAACAAAACTGAAGAACGGTAAACGCTCTTCTTGTTTCCCTTGTTGAGTCTCTCGAAATTCGGCGAATCGGTGTCCGTGGTCACTCATCACTATCAATAACGTATTATCCAAGTGTTTCTTGCGTTTGAGCGACATAAAAAACGCTAATAAATCGTCATCCGCTAATCCAACTAAATTATAATTATCGTGACTTAATTCGGCATGAAAGCCGAAGAAAAATTTCGGCCGATTGACGTAATAATCAAAAAAATCTTCTATGTAATTAAAAAATACCTAGGGAAAAAAAAAAAAGAGAGTGATATTATCATTACGGTACTGATATGTATTGATTTATTGATCAGATTTTTTTATTATTATTATTATTATATATACCTTGTGGCGGGGAGTTCCAGCAAAACATAGTTTTCTATACTCTGAAGTAACTTTGTCCATTTCTAAATAAAAGGGTCGACCGTAGTGGTCAGTCGGAGGGTCAGCGAATCCTTTTAATCGATAGGTGAACGTGCCAATGTTTGCCATATCTTCGGTATAGGCGGTCACGTAACCGTTCTGTCGATAATCGCTCCAAACAAACGGATAAATGTTGACGTAATTTGCCCGATCGCCCATACGTTTTCTAGTTTCCGGAAGTTCCAGTTCCGTAAAGCCGGTAAAAATAGGGATGAGAGCTTGGGGCGTCCCGTCGCCCACTATGTTATATCCGTTGAGAACCACAGCCCCTAACTCTTTGGTGATGTACTCGTAACTTTTGGGCAATTTACGTATGAACGTCATGTGCGAGAGAGAATCG
This sequence comes from Polydesmus complanatus, assembly GCA_034692225.1. Classification (NCBI taxonomy): domain Eukaryota; kingdom Metazoa; phylum Arthropoda; class Diplopoda; order Polydesmida; family Polydesmidae; genus Polydesmus; species Polydesmus complanatus. The sequence continues at coordinate 2,870 of JAQGAZ010001776.1, read as the reverse complement.
AAGCCGAAAAATAACACGTTGAGATTCATGGAATTATGTGGGAAAGGGCGAGCGTCGGTAAACTGTTGACCTCGGTCGGCGATGCCGCACATTAAATTATGCCACGTCTTCGTCTTTCCATCTTCGTACAGCACGCAATCCACGTAAAAGAAATCGCTTACTAATTTGACGGCGGAGGTAGCGTTTTTTACGACGATGGACACGTGGTTTGTGTGGTCATCGCTTCGCTCGATGAACCTGTAATTACAACCGACCACACCTCGCGGATGGAGTTTTTGAAAGGTTTCGCATACCCGAGCGAAACCATCTTTCACGCATACCCAATTCTCGTCCTTGTCACAATCTAAAGGCGGAACGTCGTGAAAATACTTATTGACGAAGGGATTGGAAACTTCCAGCTTGGGTAATCGGCACGATAACCGATCTTTCGCTCCCATCGATCTCCATGATCTAGAGATGGGGTTGGTGTAATTAAAGGATTTGGAAAGCGCGAATAGAGTCACCCCGAATAACGCTAACGTCAATAATAATTTTCGGATGCGCCAAATCCCATAGCGCGAGAGTATGTGAACAGCCACTAATTTCATTCGTAATTTCATTTGGATAGACTGAAGATAATTACTTTCGTTGCACACGGAGCATTACTTTTATGAACCTGCAAAAGAATAAACAAACAAAAATATTTTGAAATAAGTTATTTAAAAAAAAATCTAACTACATGTACTTTTTAATAATGCACGTGATATTATTATGAGCAGGTGTAGTGGTTTTGACGATTCCTTTATTACTTTTTTAATGGATGAATAGAAAGCAATTTACATTTAATAACGTAATTACCGTAGAATCGTTGTTATCATAGTACTAATCCGTTGTTACTTATAATACTAGCTCGTTTTAAAAGTCGGTTTTTTTCAGGTTTTATTCATAAATGAGACACAAATCAGTTTTAATAACGTTAAATGTTGACTAGCTTTGTATGGGCATCAATAAAATATTTAATAGTGTATTTGATTTTATGCAATGCCAATTCATTAATCCGAGGTTTTTTTTTATAATATGAGGTGTTCCCTTCCAACTTGGATTACGGCGGTTCTACTGAATTACCGGTACAGTGTATTATTATTTATTATTATTATTATAAAATAATAATTTTTCTCCTTATTACCGGTATTTTTAAGCAAAAAAAATCACAATTTGTGATATGGAGAGTATAAGGTTTTTAGGCCCTGACGTGCAATTTGTCAAAGACCTCGGTTTTATTTAATTTTTCGTGCTAACAAACTTTTCCTACAACGAAACAATTCTCAAAATGCTTACACCTGCATCTTTTTATGTGAGTTTAATGACAGTGAGACGGACCAAGTTGATATCCCGTACCACACCACTATTCTACTTACAGCAAGTTTTGAGAAGCTTAATACTCGGAGTACTATTTTAAGTTAGTGATTGTGTTCTTATTATTTGCTGTATTTTTTTTAAAATGAAAAACAGGTTTATAGAAGTTTAGAAATGCAATAGAAAGTTAACTCGAAAAACCAAACAGTCACCAAAAACGAAACTACTTACAAATTAAATCATGCATTTTGGTCTTTAAATTAGGTTAGATTAGCTTAGATATCGTAAAATGAATTTAATAAACGTATTATGAGCTTAAATAATAAAATTGCATTCATAATTTCGGGAGTTTTAGTTCTGGCCGGAGAACAGGGTTTACGTTGGAGCAGCGAATCGCTAATCATAGATAATGTTTTCATTATCAAGTTTGTAGCTTTAATTTTGTAATACTCGGAATTTTATTCTGACCTTTTTAATAATGCAATATAGGCTTACGTAGATTACTACGCAGTTTGAAGTCCAGTTAGCTTTCATGGCAACGAGTGCCAAAAATTTCACTGAAAATGTCAACGAAGTATGAATTTTAAACAAATCAATTTCGAAACAAAACGGTTTTTTAAAATAATGATTTAAATGATGGAAAAGTAGTTCAAGTGATTAAACTGATTAAATAAATTGTTCAAATGACTAAAACATAAGATAAAAGTTGCTTAAAATTATTTTCTAAATAAACACAGAAAGATTTCTCAACCCATGTACAGAATTCGGAAAATTCAATTTTTATACAAAATGGCAGGAATTTCATATTTGGCAGTAAGTGCATCCACATGGGTCATATTTTTAGCGTCAATATTTTGTTGGCAAAAATAAAATAACGGGATTACAACAAAAATTCAAAGTTTCAGACACAGCTGAAGTATTTGACTGAACGCAGATTGCGCGGGCCTCTTCAAGGAAAAGGTTATGACCTCTTAAGCCGCGCTGCCATAATTCTTGGATTCGCGCCAATGGATCAAATTTATAATACAGTAGACTATAATATTATAATGTAGACAGTTTTTTAGACACTTGAATTGAATAGCAGATTTACGAGGTTAGATTAGGGTTCACCCATTGGTTTAGACTTTACATTTTTGCAGATGTGATGTTGGTACTTGTATTTAAATCATAAATTACAGTAAATTATTTACGACGGGAAATTAATTTTTACAATGCACTTAAGTGATATCTTAACAGATTGTTAGTGCGGTGTAATTAGTCTCTAATTTTTCACTTGCGAGTAGAGATTTTTACATTATTATTATTATTTTTTTTTTTTTTTTGTGTGTGTCGAATATAAACTTCTTTAGAACGAACGTGCGATATAGTGCAACGAAAATAATTACGGGTCGCATAAATTTCAATTTAAATGGCAAAAGTTGTTAAGTGTCCGTGGGGGAAATGTATTGGATTGATCTAACCAAGATCCCTCTATACACTGGTCAGACAGCTCCGCCCCTTTCCTATGGGAAAAAATAGTTAGGGACAAACTCTAT
>JAQGAZ010001775.1:0-24664 GCA_034692225.1 Polydesmus complanatus | reverse complement strand
CGCCCGCCCGCGGTGTGCTCCGGCGCTGTTTTATAATACAGTATGTACGGTATGGGTTTAACTAGACGCTGATTAAGTTGTGAGTGCGGAGCTGAGAAAGGAATTTTGATATCGTGCGCAATCTTCCTCCACTCAATTCTAGATCTAATTCTCCTGCATGAAATATGAGTCTCTTTCTTTCATCGTTGTCAACTTCCTTAAATTCCTTTTCTCTCCGCAATAAAGTTGATGCTTAAGCATTAAGGTGTGAACGGTAAAGTCAGTGTCTCTTTTGGCAAACTCTTTTGAGATTTTCATCTTTAAAACGCATCGGCAAATTTTTCCTTACAAAATTCTTCTTAAAAAGCTCTTCTTTATATTTATTTATTGTTTAGCGTGGAACAGTTGGCTACTTTATATACCGCATTTATACGGTATAAATACGCGATAAGTTATAACCTCGAAATGAACTTTGGGACCTCTTTGCAAAAATATGGCCCAGAAATAAAATTCATACTTCTGGCCTACTACGTTGTAATACATATATTTTTAAATTTTCTCACTTTATATTTTTGTCTGATTTATGGCACTGTTCTCTTTGGTAGCACCCACACATGAAATTGAAAGAAATCGATAGTATCGCCAACTACTTAAATAATCGATTTCCGCATTCTAAAATCTATTTCTGCATTTGAGAATGTGTATCAGATTCTCTTTATGCGACTTTTAATTGCACAATCCACGTTATCGATACTATCGATTTCACGTGTGGGTGCCACGTCTTATAGAAACCAGTTTCGAATTTTTATTTAAATCCATTTGTTTTGATCCTTTTACTTTGAACTCTTTCACTGTGAACTTGTTAAACGAAATTATAATGGTGCAAAGCGAGGTGTCTGTGCGTACTGTATAAGAATACCGTATTTCTTTAGTTTAACGTACCCGATGAAACCCCATAATTATTATTTTTTTTGTTGTTGTTGTTTTTAAACTGAAAGATTAGGTCTAGTTATTATCACGCGTGCGTATCATTACCAACAAAATAATAGATAAGGGATGAGAAGGGTGTGTGTGTGTGTTTGGGGCTATGGCTTTATTCCAAAATAGTGTTTTTTCCCCTTCTCTTATAACGAGGCTAGACTAATGGAAGACGCTGCTTGCTTTTTAGATCAATTAAGATACTGTAGTTTTCTTTTTTTTTAAAAAATAATAAATATTGTTTGCTTTAATCCACTCGCAAATCTCGTTCAACGAAATTTCCTAAATTTAATTTTTTTTTTTTATCTTCGTCCCACTTTCTCTCTTCCTTCCCTGTTCGCTATAATGCATCTTCTGCTTTTTCTCTTTCCGGTGAGGTGTGATTGGAGAAGATGGGAGGAAGGAGGAATGTTGGTTTTGCTTTAAGCGCTACAGTAGATTCTCGATAAATTACTATTTCGAAGGTGGAGATGGCAATTTTATTCTTCGATTAATTGGGTTTTAATCTATTATGGACAAGTTTTGATTAAGTGATCAAAATTTTGATTTGAAAATAATGCTTGAGTTTCCGTTTGCAGAGGTTCACTTGTCAAAATTTCGATTTATGGAGGTTCAAATCGTTGATTTAAAATATCAAAATTTTGATTTATAGAGATTGAAAACTTTGATTTACCGGTATAGAGGTTCGAAACTCGAATTTCTAGTGGCGAAAACTTCTATTCATAGAAGGTTCGTATTTTGGAACTTTGAATTGTTGCGGTGGAACTTCCGGAGTTATTTATTTATTTTTTTGAACGGAAGTGAAGAAAAAAAATTGGATTTATTTTCACTCAATCGGGGTTCCACTGCATTAACAGCGTTGCCAGATGAACGCTTTTTTGTTGTTGCTTTAAGCTTTTTATCATTTAGCAACAACCGCAGCAGCGTTTTCGTGTTTTATTTTTAGGAGGAAATGCAGCAGTTCTGCTTCCGTCGATCCCGCCTTTATTACCTCCTCCCTCCACCCATACACCCTCGGAGCCCTCTCTATCTCCAATCCAGCCCATTGCTTTTTAGCTTCGGTTTCGAGTGTGTTTACTTTCAACATTTTTGCGAGATGTTTTTTCTACTTCTAATATTATCCGATCATCTCTGTCTAATGTTAAACCAAGTCTGTGGACGTTTCTACCGTGAGTACAACGAGATGCCTACAGCTATTAATTGCTACCAGCAAAAGCAAAGAATTAAAAATCAAACAGCAAGTTTTGTTTGTTTTATGATTTCAATCTTGCCATAGCTTAAGCAAACTCCCTCTCTCTCTACTATCTCTCTACTATCTCTCTGTCTCATCTCTCTCTCTCTCTTTCGTAACTCTCTATCTCGGTTTGTCCATTTTCGAGATAAGAAACGATTATTTTTGATTTCTCCAGAGGAAATGTCCGATGAATGGGAAAACTGCTTTGATTTTTGTCGTAGACGTAACAAAAATAAAGTCAGTAGAACATCGCTAATTCGAATAAGAATCAATATGTAATTGCAAGTGTTTTTTGTTGGACTTTATTAATTCCAATTTTGAACAGTTTAATCTTATAGAAGATAATGTAAATATCGAAGATTCTTTCTGCATTTATCATATATGGATGGAAAAAAAGAGTAAACGATAATATAAATTAGAAGGAAAAGTTCCGTTTTTCGGTTTTCTGTAGGACAAAAAAAAAAAAAAAAAAAAAAAAAAAAGACTAGATTCAATATGAACTTAGTAAAAACGGTTACTCACTAGAATCTTTATAAATCCAGAACTAATTGTTACGATCCACAATACATTATTTTTGCACGAGGAATAAAAAAAAAAAAAAAAGAAAGGACTCAAAGTGAAAAAATTTGATACTGTTCTCTTTGGTGGCACCCACACATGGAATCGAAAGAAATCGATAGTATCGCCAAAGAATTTAATAATTGATTTCAAAATTCTAACATTTATTTTGGCATTCGCGAATGCGTAATCTTTATTTGTGATTTTTAATGGCATAATCGATAATGTTCGAAAGTACGCGTGGGTACCACCAAAATAAAATAAATAAAAAGATTTACGGTGAAAAACAACTTACTGTACTATTGAAATCAATGTAAATACTGTATACTGTATATATATTATTTAAAAAAAAAAAAAAAAAGTTAAGTTATTTAAAAAGAAGAAAAAAATTGTGCACAAAACTTTTTCATTTTAATGATGAAATGTTGAATTTGGTCTCCGCGGGCTGCTGTTTCTCTATTAATATTGATGACATATTTTGATAATCAAGCAAAACTCTTAATGGAAATAACTGCGAGCTATATATTCTATTCTGTAGAAAATTGCTATATGTACAGTATTACTGTACATAGTGTAATGCTATGTTGAGTAGGCCGTGCTTGTTTTAATTACGCTATTAACCCCCTCTACCAATCGAGTTTCTCCCATTCATCATTTCACACGTAACCTCAAACATTAGTTTTATTTACATTTTCTCGAACGCTAATTGTTTGTTTATTTATTTTTTTTTAACCTAATTCGAAGCTGCAGAATCGTTAATCTCCCGAGTTTTTGACCTTCGTTTCTGTTATTTATTATAATAACATTGGTAACCACCAAAAAACCTCGATCCTTTGATTTGCGCGCTTTTTCATGCGTTCAAAATCACATCCGGTATTTTAGATTTTTACCCCGTTTTTACTCTAAATTTTTAAAACTTTTATTGGACAATTTTTTTTTTTTTTTTTATTATGATGTATTCGATTATTTTCCTTCATCTCCCTCTTTGCCCAACTTCCTGTCACTTGCACAATTCGTCTTTTTTTTGCAAACATTTAATCGTTCGCTTGAGGGAAATTAGTTACAGCTGAGTAATGATTTTCATCCGTTTGCAAAATCGTTGAATTCTTCGAAAAAAAAATCTTCATAGAAGAAAGGGCTATGACCACGTGGGCCCCCAAACCAACCCCCCCCCCCCCCCCCCCCCCGCACATTCACAATTTCGCTAAAAAAAAATGGACAAAGTTGCCATTTTTTATGGTTTAAGAAAATACAAATTCGCGCAAATGGAGTTTTATAAAATTAATACTAGCTTAAATGAAATTGTATGAAGTAAATACAGTACTGATTTAAATGTGGGTAGATACCATTATGGGGCCCCACATAACTTTTTTCTTCAGGGAAAGAACTCCATCCGGTTGTGTTGGAGAGGTTGCACAGGCTGTGACGTAAGCGAATATGTAAAATGGGTCGGTAGAGTCTTTTTTTATTGACCACTTAGTTGAGGTTATTTTGGGGATGGAATGTATGAGTCGCCCTTGTTTTTGGCTCTTATTCTCAACGTGATTCATCATTCGCCGGACGTCTATCACTAATTTTTTTTTCTCCATGAGAAGGCATTTTTGACGTCTGCCAAAATATTTTTTGAGACGCGAACTATGTGGGTTATATAATTTTGGTGTGGTGTGGAGAGCGCGTGGCAGACGAATCATATTTATAAACGTCTTCTGCGTTTTTCTCACTTTTAACTCGTTGATTACTAACAAACCTCTTCTTGTTTTTTTTTTTTTTTTTTTTTTTTATACCGTTCACTGACATGTTTATATTCCCAAGAAAATTTGGCAGCAACCTAGGCTATTATTATTTTTTTTCTTCTTTACTTTTATCTTTAACATTTTTGAAGAGTTTGTCAGTGTTTTTATCGATTACATTTTTCTTTGAAAAGAAAAAAAATTGATTTTTTACACTCTTACTTTTTTAAACTTAAATTTAATTTAATAAATAAATAAATAAGCTTATTAACTTTTTTTTTTGTTTCATATTTTAATATTGTTATATAAAGGTGGTGGCGAATTTTGCATAACTAATAAACTATATTTTTAATTATCTCATAAAAATTATGAAACTACTTTTTATACAGTAGCATTAAATTTTTTTTTTTTATGAATTTCTATGTTTAGCATCAATTTTTTTTTTCAAAAATTACAGTGAAGTTGGAATTGATCTCCCGATACTTCCAGTTGATTGAAGCATAAGATAAAATGAATGATATGAGAACAGCTCAAAATTATAATAAGCGCTTGCTTAAGTGCAGTACGCAAATAAATATAACGCACAATTTTTAAGAGTAAGAATCCGCTAAACTCATTTAAATTAAAAAAATGGGCTTCAATCACTTTGGAACTGACTTTAAATTGCACTTGAGCCATACTAAAAGCACTTTATGCCACAGTAAAAATCACTTTAAACCATACCAAATTTAGTTTGAGTGATCAACGAAGCACTAAATGTTATTTTGTGCCACATTAAAATCACGTTGTGAAACACTAAAATTCTTTTAAGCCTCATTAAAATTACTTTAAACTATACTGAAATCACTTTAAGTTATGATTAAAGCGCGTGAATCATATTAAAATATCTTTAACCAGTTCGAGCCAACTTTTCTACTGTACTGTAGTTTAATTAGAGATACGAAATGTAGTAGAACAAAACGTTACATGTAAGTTTAGTTACGCTAAAGTAGAGTTTGTTTTAATAATAATAAAAAAAAATTATTGTATTTTTTATGAAATAGATGAACGCAACCTCATTGGTGATTTTCTTTAATATTAATTTAGCTTCTTTCATAATATGCGTAAAAAAAAATGGAGTAACTTAATATAAAAATTGTATTACCGGTAATTTTTTTTTCTCATAAAAGGAGTTGAGATTGAATTTTTTTCAAGACTTTGATTATTATTAATTACTCCTTCGGGCACAATTACTTAAGCAAAGTGCATTAGACTAATCATTAATAACTATTTTTGTATATGCATTAAGGCAACTCATAAATTTTAATGGCTTTAATTTTTATTAAGATTTAATATTTTTTTTAAGTTTATGAATTTAAAAAAAATACAGTAGGCCTATATAATTATATAAGGTTGTTATTAAATGCGTTCATGTTTATGCTGAAAGCAAATTATAATATTTATTTATTTATCGAATCATTAAGCGTATAATTTAAACAACTTTTTGTTTTTTCCGTTTCGTTAATTTAAAAATGAGCGTTCGATATGTAATTAACTTTTTTGAAAGAAAAATATCGATATATATATATTTTTTTGTTAATAAATGAATAAAAACACTTGTTGTGAAATGAATTGAAAGTAACGAAAACCTAAAATAGGCCAATATATCGATTGGAGAAGAATAAGAATGAAAAGAAAACTAGTTTTTATGGAACATTTGAGAAACGTTTATAGATAGGGCTACTGTACGAGTATGTGGAGAATTTGAAATCCGTACAAGTCTCGTTCAACACGACTGTGTAATACTCATCGATAAAATTAGCACGTTTCAAATTCCCAATTTTTGTTTTTTTTTAAACTTCAAATTGATTTTAGTTAAAGCGGATTTGTATTGATTTTATTTTATGGCTTTATTGATTTATCAGCGTTGCAAATGAAAACATGGAATGCAAAGAATTGGGCGCGCATTTTCTTTTACATTAAATACGTAAAATTTCTAAGAGTGTGTTTCTAAACTCTTATTTTATTACGCGTAATACCATAGTTCCACGACGAATCAGATTGAAGTGGAACCAATTTTGGTCGATGAACGTCGCTTTATCGATTCTCTTTTCGAAAGTCAAGTATAAATTTGGCAAATCAACTTGTGAAAGCAGAGTTTTTTTTTAAACGGGTATAATTACAGTATATCCAAATTTGGTTGAAACAGGTTTGCCAGAAGGTGAATCTCGTTCGGCTAACTCTTTTTTTGCGATTGCGCCCAAGTGTGGAATTAGTTTCATTGATTGAAACTTATTTCGAAAATCTGGTGTAAATTAAGGTACACTATAATATTAAGATCTGCTTTCAATTTTATATCTGAAACGTTCTCAAAGAAAAAAAAATATATACAGTGTATAGTGTATACAATGTGGTTAATTAACAGTATTTATGCGAATTTGAATTGCAAAATTTTATTATTTTTCTTTTTATCAGTTTTTTAATGAAGATATATTTTTTTTTTAATTCCAGCCATTCAATCGTTGGACTCTCTCAATGACCAAATCGTTCAGTACATTTTCACGTCGAAGGCGTGTGACTTCGACGTGGACGCGGATGACGATGACTGCATGCGACCGAATCAACGAGAGGCCCTTAAGACGTCCATGGCCTTAATGCGGAGACTTCTCATGGACGCACAGGTAGGCCTATCCATTAGTGCTTTGCTCTCTTGTGTGGCTTCCTCGCCTGCGAACAGAGACTCGCCCACACGACTTCGCATAAATTATTCACAAATTTGTCCAAAATAAAGCGGTAGATTGTTTGGAAGGTTTTACGAGATGATCCCGCGCCCAATTGCAGTTTAAAGATAAATGAAATTTAAAGATGTAGACACTCACTTAAATAAAGTTTAAGGAAATAAACGCTCGCTCAAATGAAGTTCAATAAAGTAAACCTCGAATTTAGGCAGGTTGAATTTTCGCTTATACGGAGTTTAGGAATACATGTAGTCAGTTTTATCAAGCAAGCAATCGCGCAAGTGGAAATTAAGGAAGTACATGTAAACGTGCGTTTAAACGGAGTTTCAGGAAATCCCATCTAGCGCAAATATAATTTTAGAAAGTAAACACTGGCCTAAGTGTCCGGACACATGATGACAAAATATTGACTGACAATGTTTGTCTAACCTCACTGAACCTAAAATAAACACGGCATCTTCGTGGCCTTTCTGAGGTTTTATATAGGAACAATATTATTATTAGGTTGTTTAACTATTGAGCGCTGATAAGCCAGTATCGCACGAGACCCTCCTTCTCTTCAAAGAAACTTCCTGAGTTCAAAGCATAAAAGTTGCCTAATTATTGTTATTATTATCATCATTTTAAAATTTAGGCCAAGTTCCGTAAAATGGTCGAAGACAACAAGCAATTGGCCACTCACATCGACGGAGACATTCAAATCGCTCACGAAGAGATGAACCTCCTCCGAGCGGAACTGGCTGACACCAACCGAAGGATCGACGAAATGTCTACTTCCGCTCCTCAGCAATCTCTTCTCTCTTCCTCCTACGACGCTCTCCTCTCGTCATCAACATCGTCTAGCCCTAATCACCGCGTCAATAGCAGCAACGATCATCATCAAGAAAAAGCGCCACCTGCCAACAATTTCGGATTGTCTCCTGAAAAATGTTTAAGTAAGTTTACAACCTCAATTTATTTATATTTATGGCTCCATTTTTTTAAAAAAAATTTAAGGTGTACGAAATTTAAACAAACATAAAATTTAGTTCCGGGTAGTTCTACTTTTTCAAAAGAGTGTCCGAATCTTCTAATGGAAACGTATACGATAGGAAGAAAAGAAATGGGCACTTTAATTACACTGGTTTTGAAATTGTTCCAAACTCGAAACAAATAACCGAGATATGGACGCTCGCCTTCCACACTCTTGTAGAAAGCGTCTTAAAATGTAGTGCATCGACATACGGATGCTCGATGTGCGCGCCCAGTAAGTCACACGGCGTACATAAAAGTCATGTTTTTGCGAACGAGTGTCTTTACGTCACATTGGAAAAGTATGTAGGAAACAGCCACTTGTATAGAAATTGAAGTTTATGCAACAATATGGCTGGGTTTGGCAAGGAGTCAAAAAGCCTTTCGACATTTTTCACCATGGGAATGGGAAGAATTTAACTACCGCTTTGGAGTTGCGCCGCACTGACATTCAATACATGTAAGATGCTATACACAATTTTTCCATACGAAATTCTACGTACTTTTCCGATGTAAGATATAAGACACTCGATAGCAAAATATTCGACGACCAATTTGGACTTTATGTCTATAATTATAATACTTTTCGTTTGAACTAAATTAAAAGCTGAATAAGGGAAGTGTCCATTTTCTATGGTCTTTGCCAATATAAGATAAGGACCCTCGTTCGTAAAAATGTGATTGTCGAATTTAAGTATGCCGGGTGACGTATTGAGCAGACATCGAATGCGATTTTTATTAAATTTTAACGGTTTATTTTCAAAACGGGTAAAAAGGTAAATGATTTTTTATTACGCAGGATCCATCGCTTCTATACTTTTCTAATGCGAGAAATGGACACTCAATGTTTATTTATTTTATTTATATTCAATGTGTGCACCTACGTATTACAATAATAATGACAAAAACAAACTGCAAGCGACAATTTTTACAGCCTTATCACATATTATCGATAAATAGTTGTAATTGCAAGTAATAGTTTAAAGATAGGACTACCAACTTTATGAATCCAACAAAAATCTCTCAAAACGTTTCATTTTTTTAAGTAAAAAAAAAGTAATAACAATTTGTTAAAAAATTAGATTAATGATTATTATTACCGTGTTATAAAATAGTTTTTGCGCGGCATTAATTGTGATTGATTAGGAAAATGTTAAATGAATGACTTTTACTTTTTAATTGACAGTTCAATTTTTTTTATGTGTAAGTCATTCGAAGAGAAGTATGCAACAAAAGATTGTCATTCATAAAAAAAAAAAAACTTTGACGTATCTCAAACTCAACTATTAATACATTACTGTATACAAATACCGTTGCTAAAAATTTAAAAAAATAATTGGAAAATGCAATTAAGCTTTTTGGACGAGAAAAAAATAACATGAAATCTCTCTATTAAGTAGGCGTTTTTTCTCTTTACGGCGAAATATGGGCTGTCAATTAATTAAAAACGCAATTATTATTATGAATAACCGTTCTCTTCTCTTTTTTTTTGAAGTCTAAAAATAATTACTGAATCCAAACAGTTGTTTTTTCTTTTGAAACCTCACATTTTTGTAAAGAGGGAGAAAAAAATAACAATAATTAAAGGAGATTTTTTTTTAAAATGACAGTATTACAAGGAGAAGCAAAAATTAAGAAGCTAAATACATGAGAAAAACATTTGAGTTATTTTAACGAAATAAAAGCTTACATGATGTGATCTAAAAGTAATGGGTCTGTTTGAATAAAATTTTTTTTATTTATTACGAAGGTTCAAATGAATGCCTGCACTTTCAAAGTACAGTAGATGTCTACCGGTAGGAAAGCTACTTACCAAAGAGGACCTACCCTCCTCTATTCTTAGCAATAGTACTGAAACCATGTTTTCACCAAGTTGTGACTTACCAAAAATGCATGATTCCACTTTTAGTGTTCCAGAACTGCTCCTATGAGTAGGCAGGGAGTAGGGGAGAGTGGATTTTCTTTGGTGAGTAGCCTTCCTAGGCATCTTTGTAATAAAGTCTGTACGAAGTTTTGGTTAAACATCACTAATTTTATCTTAACCAAAAAAGGGAGCAAATAAAGGTTAAATGAAAAAGCGGACGAATTTAAGGTACATTACTGTGAATTTGCGTTCTACTAATTTCTTAAGCGTGATCCAGTTTCAAAAAGTCGTTTAAGGTTTTTGACTAATTTTTTAGTTAAATCTAGATTTAGAACTCTACTCACATCGAAACAGAAAAAGTAGTTATTTTGTAGCAATTGTCAGTTAGTGATTTTCACTTTGTTTCAAGTTTTTGTTTGTGTTTAGATTTTTGCGAAAACATTTTCAATAACGAAGCCAGATTTCTTATTATTATTATATTTTTTTTTTTTGGAATGTTAGAAACATTTTTCTGCGTAAAAGCCTGCATATTTAATCAACCGCCCTTCTCTTACATCCATGTACATGTGCAGTATTACTATTTCCAGAAAATAACTCTTACATTCTCACGAATGAATGGCTTTTAATTTATTCCTTCGCGTATTATTATTATTATATTTCTCCTTTCTCTCTTCAAAAAATGTTTCATCTTAATGAAGAATTTATTTACAGTAGAAATTGGACCGCAATTTTGAAATATGTGCCTGGCATTTCTTAAATCATCTCTCTACGAGAGACATTTTTCTTTTGGTAATCAGGGCCAGATGGAGGTTTCTCGAGGCCGAAGGAAAGGTTATTAGTATAGGACCCCCAAACATTAGTCTATACTAATTTAAGTTGATGTTTACTTTCAAAAACCTTTTTTATTCGTGTGCTTACTTCCTTAGATTCTATTTGCGCGAGTAGTTACTACCTGAAACTGCATTCAAACGAGCGCTTACTTGTTGAAATTATATTTAAGGGAGAGTGCACTATCTAAATTTATTTGAGCTAGTGTTTACTTCCTTAGAGGCCATTTGCGTAAGGGTTTATTACCTAAAACTTGATTTAAGCGATTGTTTACTTCCTTGGATTCCATTTGGACGAGTATTTAGTTCCTAATATTTTTATTTGCGCAAATTTTTTTTAAACTCTATTTGCGCGAGTTTTTATTTCCCAAATCTCCTAAAAAATCGACAAATATATTGCTTTCCCGGTGTAGGGCCCGTAAAGCGACATGTGAGCCTTCTCTGTTTGCAATAGCGTAATATGGAGTGCTTTGAAGGGTGGTAGTGGCGTGGGTATTAATAAAACGCAGAGGCTGTTTACATCCCTCCCTCTCCCCCCCTATCTCCTCCACCCACACCAATGTAATTACCAGCATCGTACGACTTCCTATTTAATTTTCAAAAGATAAACTGCGCCTGGCTCAATTCATCGTAATAATAAAGTGCAGGCAAGAAGAGTTTTTGAGCGTTAAACTTGATATCTGGTAGTTATCAAAGCGTGACGGACGAGCCAGATAGAGAGGGAGCTATGTGGATTAAATCTGCCTTAACCTAAAGACGCATTATAGAGAATGGTAGAGAGAGAGAGATAGGGAGTGAGAGAATGAAATGAGATATAATAATAATAACATGGAAGTTGGTGACAGAACTTTGATTTACCGTTGGTTTACGTTGCATACCGTTAGGACTTGGTTGACGGACGTTATTTTGCTTTTAACTAACGCTATATCTACTTTGATCGGCAATGCCTCAACTGCCATCTTTACCGGTAATAGTAGGTTAATTCCACTTTATTAATGTTAGTGAATCTTGACTTGTTGCACATATCAAACGCATGGGGAAAATTACTAATGACATTTTGAAGTCGGAAGATTTCTTCTACTCAATTGACTTCAGTTTTAATGATACACATTATTGTCAATACGGTAAAATTTTGATAATTCGAACTTTAAAATGAAGAGCGAGTTCGAGCCTCAAGGTTTCGATGTTCAAAAATCGAGGAGTTTTTTTCCCCCTCAAAATTCGGAGTAGGAAGGTTAAGTTGTTCGGAAAATGGAGGTTCAGCCTTCTCAAAAAATACTTTGAATTTCACATTTTGTTTTTATTGAAATTGAATTAACGAGGTTTGGCTTTTTTAGTGGAATTGAACTTAATAAATATTCGATTTACTAAGTTTTTTTTATTTTTTGAGGTTTAAATCATCGAGGTTCTACAGTTGATTTTTACCATCATGTAAACAATTTTTATTTTCTTGCTAATTTTAACAGCGTAAATATTAGCTTATTTAATAGTGACATTGACATTAGCGTGTAGAATGCCTCCCACTGCCTTTTTGTTTGATTCTCTTTGCTGTATTACGCAATTCAAACATAAGCAAATATGTTTATTGATTTAGTTTTAGTCGAAATGTGATTTCGTTGCTCTTATTATTATTATTTTATTTTTTTATCAATTATTTTGATCTCTTTCGACGTTTTCGCCCGTTTTAGTTTTCAACCGGAAAGCCTATTCAATTTTTACGCATATACACTGTACATAATAATTATTTTGGCAAACAAAAGTAGATCTTATTACATAATATTAATAATAGGCTTAAATGCATATGCAAATTTATTTTATTTATCTAAAATCTCTTTTAAGTTGTTAACGGTGAATGCCAGTGCCGGATTAAAGATGCTGCCATTCGTTTTTCAGGCCGTTTTCTGCAAACATAGAAGTTTTTTTTTAGAACAATTAACAAATGTCTAAAAAAAAATGGCAATTTTTTTAGGGAAACTTAGAATTTTATTAGTAAAATTAAGAAATGTCTTTAGAAAAATGTAAAAAAAGTTTTAGGAAATTGAGCAATTTTTTTAAGAAAATTAAGAAATTTTATTGGGAAAATTAGCAAAATTTCTAATTTTTATTTTTGTGGCAAACGAGGTATTGTTATACCAGGTACAGTACTCGTTAATATAACTAATAAATAAAAAATTTAAATGTAATAGTGTTTATCAATCATCAAAATTTAGAAAATTGCTTATATAATTAAATCATCTGGTGTATTAGTTGTTTAGAAATTAAAATTTGAAGGCTGTGAACCACATCCTGTTTAAGTGATTAAAACATCAAAACGCCATGTAGGAGAAGGGGGAGAGGGGATTTAAACGGTAACTTGAAAATTAAATGTGAGAATGTCTCGTCTGACGTGTTTATCTATGGGAATGTCAGTTGCGTTCGCAATAGACTGACAGGTGCTGAAAGGCTATTCTAATAAACTCCGCTGTCATTCAAACGCGGATTTAGATTAAATAGTTAGAAGAAGAAGAGAAAAAAAAAAATGTCATCATTGTTTGTATTTTTTGTTCTCTTCAGATGCAATAAACTTACCTAACAACCCGAAGCTAGAGAGATATTTACTCTGATGTTATTTGTTTTGAGCGTGGCTAATGTTACTCAAATAATTGAAGATTCTTTTGCTTGTGGATTCACTTACAATTTTTCAATTAAGATTTGTGTTGTTGTTTGCTTTTGTTTTTTTTCTCATATAGGTTCGTAGAAAAATCACATACAATACATAAAAAAAAAACCGATTAATATTATTATCTTAGGGCGATGAATTCAATTCTATTCAACAAAAAAATGTAACATAATAATATTAATATTAATTTTGTTACCACGATAATATTGATACGCATTTCCTTTTGCATACAAAAAGAATTATTAAGATCAATATTTTTATTATATTTTTTTAAATACTACAAACATGGGACTACATTTATAATTATCGCTATTCAAATATTGATTAAAAATCAAAAGAAATGAACATCTTATCAGCTCGCGCATTAAAATTTCAAAGCAATTAGCGTAATAAGAACGAAATTTCTCTTTTAGAAAACAGTATTAACCTATAATTTAGATTATTATTTTTATCTATAAATTTTTTATTAAAGCAAATATCATATTATCGAGTTTATTTGCTCTTTAAATATTACTTCCCGGGTATTTTTTTTTCTTCTTAATATAGTAACGCAAATAGACAAAAAAATAAATTTTTTCATAAAAATAACTTGTATTGAATTGCGAATGATGACGCAAATATTATAACGAAAGTAATGTTGAAAATTCAATATTTTGATCAGAAAATCTTGGAGATCTCTGATGGGGGACGAGTCATTTAAAACAAGTCACGTAAAATGATTTTTTTTTTTGCGTGAGTAGTAGACTATCTTTACCGCTGCAGATACAACATAGAAAGATTTTTGAACGCTTCAGTGAAATCTCGATTTATCTTATTTTAAAGGGGAAGAAAGGATAGATACAATCACACAAATCATTTTAACATTTTAAATCCTGACAATAATCGCAAAATTGGAGCTCTGAAATGATCGATAAGATCGCATATTCCAGAGAGCAATTATGTTTTAATTAATTGAATTGAATGTAGGCTTACTTATTAGTTTTGTTCTGTCGGGGAAATAAATTGGAAATTACAACGATCTTTTTCTTCTTCTAATTTTTTTTTTTAGAAATAGAATTTCTTCGATGTAATAATTGCATTATTTTTAATAATGCCCAGTGGCAAAAATAAAATTGGGGAAAAAGATACATTTCGGATTGTTAGCATTCCTTTTGCGAAACACGATACATTGTATACTCAAAAAGCAAATGTAAATTTTTTTAAAAGAGATGTCAAATTAAGTTGATAAAGAAAATCAATACATGAACTTGTAAGATCTCTCTCTGAGCTTTTGTTTGACATTTTAATATTTTTCTGTCACTATATTTTGGATTAATGAAGTTCTTTTTTTTAATATGATTTTTACATTACCTAATATTAAAAAGCAATATTGCGATGAATTTATATGAGATGAGGGTTTATGATTAGCGTCATTTTTAGCTGGCTTTTATGAGCCAAAAAAAAAAATATATATAGTAATAAAAGAAGGTTTTTTTTTGTACAACTACATGTACTTTGATAAATTTATGACGAGAAATAGAACCATTATTATTATTATTTTCCTCGTTAAAAATTGAGTAAAGAGTTTTTAGGTTTTGGATTGCTTCGTGTTAATAGGGTTAAATTTCAGTAAACATTTTGACAATTATTACTCGGAAAATGCTCACTGACTCTTAAAAACACGGTTATTACATTTTAATTCTGAATGTCTTTAATTTATGAATAATTTTCTATTCCAAAACACATAATATAAATGTATTTTTTTTTTTTGGAAAATTTTTATTTTTTATCATTTCGATCTCCATTGTTAGTAAGGTTTTGATTCAAACAAATTGATAATAACAATTGTCGCTAATAATAAGTTTACAAGAAATTCAAACAGGTTTTAAAAATGAAAGAAGAATACAGTACACAAACTAGGGTTTTAGGTTACATTAACGGTTCGAGTTCATTTGTCGCTTAGGAGTATTTTCAATTGTTTATTGTTTTTAAAATCTCGATTATTTCATTTTATTTTTTTTTTATTAAAATAAAAAATATTTTTTTTTGTTTATTTGAATGTAGGTTGCAGAAGACATTCGTGTGAGAATCAGGTGCAAGAGAGTTTGGTAAGCGAACTGAGGCGAGAAAACGATAGGTTAGGCCAACATAACAGGAGTCTTCAGCGAGAAGTGGAAGAACTGAGATCCGTGAAAGAGAAGATGGTTAATGATGACCACGAACTAAGGCCCGCCATCTCCAAACTAGAAACCGAATTACAGCAAGCCAAAGATGCTTTAACGGGTAGAAATATACACAACTAAAAATATCAAACGTTTTCTCAATTTTTAAAATAATGAATATTGATTTTTTTTGTAGCATTAAAAGCTGATAGAAAACGTTTAAAAGCGGAAAAATTCGATTTATTAAATCAAATGAAACAATTGTATGGTACTTTAGAAGATAAGGAAAAAGAATTGAGGGATTTTATCCGCACTTATGAACATAAAGTGCAAGAGACGAGCACTAGCAGTAGTAATCTTCCTCAGGTAATTTGCGAAATTGCTAGAAAATGTGTCTCAAACACGTAACTTATCAATGTAGACGTTATCTATAAGATTATTATATTCTATAAAAAAAATATATACTATAACCTTAAATAAACTAAGCCCAAAGGGAGGCAATTGGAAAAGATCGTGCTTAAGTGTTGCTAAATTTACATCATCGAGTGCCTTTGCATTCATTAAAGAAACATTTGTGAAAAATAATAAAAGAGAAAGAGAGCTCTTAAAGATTCAAGATATTCGTTTAATTAAAACTCTCAAGGCACTTTTTCTTTTTTATGTTTGCACACTTTTCATCATTTAAATTGTGATAAGTTTCGTATTTTTTTTTTTGCAAAGCTTTTTTTTTCTATTTAGGATTATTTTAAAAGTTTGGTTTTGTTATCTTATCGTGTATTTTGAATAGACTACTTCTGGTGAGATGGAGAACGGAGATCAAGAATCCCATTGGAATACTACCAACTCGGAGCTGCACGTTGATGAGTCGATTGTAAATCAATTACGCCAAAAGGAATCGCAAATTATTGTCTTGCAAGAAGAGTTAACCGAGGTTAATTAGATTTTTTTTCGCAGGCTCATTAAACATAAAAGTCTGAATTTTTTTTTTTCTTCTTTTTATCATTATTATTATTTAAAAAGACTCGCCGTCAATTAAGCCAATTAGGCTATTGCTCAGACAGAGATCACGAAAGTCCACCGGGAGGGTTAAATGGTTATCACTCACCAACACAGGCTGTGACACCGGTCGGTTATTCCAACAACGAAAGAGACAGCGTGCTCAGTCATTCGATCTACGGCACCAAGGGAGAAATGCTGTCGGATATGGATCCCGGTATCATTTATTCTACAGCAGGTATACATTCGATTAAAGATTTAAGAAAACAAAATTAATAAATAAACTACAGAAGGAAGTCCATCTCTGCTCAATGTTTATCCAGTTGGACTATCGAGGTCTGCTGAAGAATTATCTCATATGTTGAGTAATCTCGATTTGAAAAAATCCAAAGCCGAAGTCGGTATCGGAACGTATCGGAGGAACAATTCGAAAGGAACGTGGGGATCAATCTCGAAGGTTTTTTCTAGGAGCAAAAGCAGGAGATCGATGGATCAAGGACTCGTTTCCTGTAAGTGCAGTTTGCATACAAGCTGCGACAATAAATTATTTTGAGAATGATCTATATCTTCAAAGTATGCTTTTTTGTTTATATTAAGGTCGTAATAATATAGAAGTCGGCCAATTAATTTTAATGTGACGCTAGTTTTTTTAAAAAAGCCATTCCACTCAACTCGATGCGTGATCGAGCGCCCTTACACGTTTTGTTACAAAATGGTGTAGAATTAAAACGATTTGGACAAATGATATCATTTTTTTTTTAAAAAAAAAGAATTAACTTTTTCCCTAACCGTTCCATAAGGATATAATTCTGAATAGTGTAGTTTGGAAGATATATTCATTCAGTTTTACTACTGTAATTTATTAATTGGATCCTGTTTGATACATGAAAATATTTCTGATAATTAAAAATTTTGTTTTTTCACCAGCTGTTGAGAAGAGGACTTCATGGAGTCCGCATAATAGTTTATGCGCTAGCCCGTTAACGGAAGAAACTTATACCGAAAAGATTCGTCTTTTGGAAGAAGCTCAAACGATGCACGCGGAATGCTGGAAAGCGGCCACGGTATTAGCTTGGTTAGAAGTTACGATGGGAATGCCGCAATACGGAAATCTATGCGCCGATAATATTAAAAGCGGCAAAGTTTTACTGGAATTAAACGACGCCGAATTGGAAGCTGGTCTAGGAATTACTAATCCTATGCACAGAAGAAAATTACGGTTGGCGATTGAGGAGCTGAGAGACCCTCAAACATGGTATAAATATTTTTTTGTACGGATTTCTACAGATGGATACTTTAATTTTTTTTTCTTTCTTATTTTTTCTTCTTTAAGTAAATATCCAAAGATATGCGAATTAAATCATTTATGGGTATGTAACGAGTGGCTGCCGGCTCTCGGACTTACTCAGTACATCGACACGTTCGCTCTTCACCTAGTTGATGCTAGGATGCTGGATCATCTTACGAAAAAAGATCTCGAAAAGTTTTTAGGAGTTACTCGCAAATTTCATCAAGTCAGTATTAATCACGGTATTCAACTTTTGCGAATGGTTGGCTTTGATAGACACGTAAGTTAAATTAGGAAACTTTTTTTTCGAAGCCGAATTACTTCTAAATTGTTTATTGCTTTACGAAAAAAGATTTTGATCGAAAGGCGAAGTATGTGCGAAATGGTTGATGGAGATCCTCTCGTCTGGACGAATCAAAGGTTTATTCACTGGGCTCGAGGCATAGATTTGGCGGTATTAATATTATTCTTCGCAAAATTTAATTAAAACAATATTCAAATTTTATTTATTAATTTATTGGTTAGGAATTTGCTGATAATTTAAGAGATAGCGGCGTGCACGGAGCATTAGTTGTTCTTGAGCCTTCCTTTATGGCCGACACCATGGCTACCGCGCTTGGAATCCCTCAATCGAAGAATATCATTAGAAGACATTTAACGACCGAATTAGAATCGATTGTACATCCAGCCAGGTAGAAAATTTATTTTTGAGCTTTGAAAACATAATTAATTGGTCCCGTTCTTCTGTTGTTTACAATATTTTTGTTTTTTGAAGTTTTTGAGAAAGAAAAAAATAATTTGTTTATAAGCTTTTTTTTTCTAAAATTTTTTTTTTTTTAGGGTACTACTAGAACAAGAATATTTCGGAAATAGGCAATTAACCAAAAAGGAAAAGCATTTAATGGGATCTCTAGGAAGGAGCTTTTCACATTCCTACGCTGGTGGCTTGGGTCCAAAAGGTCCTTTACATGACGGACGGCGATCAAGTCTTAGGGTAAAGCAACCCATCATTTTTATATTTGAAAGCTAACAACTACTACACAGCTTAAACTTTAAAGGCATTTAAACTCAATATTAAAAACTAAATAAACTAAAATCTGCTTAATATGGAATATTATTAAGCAATGTACCACATATTACAAAATGCGATTCTTCTATTTGCATAATAATGATTGTATTTTTATTAAACTAATACAGTATAAAAAGAGTGAAATTATAGTAAAACTTAATAATATTAATATTGGTATTACATATTGGTAGTATATAACCTATGTTGGGTAATACTGTAGTTAGACACACACATAATATTTGTCGAATTTTATTTTGCAAATCAAAAAAAAAAAAATGTTTATAAGAATATTGACGTGTGGTTATCTCCCAGTACGCTGCGTGGAAATGTTCACAGGTAAGAATTTGATATCGTATTGGTTGTGAGTATTATATATACACGTATATATATAATATAGTTAAATGCTGCATCTTGATTCCTTCTTGTAAAATATTTATACCACATCGTAGGCCTACCTATTTTATAATTAATTTTGATCCTCTTGCTCTGCTCGTATATGTTTGCCAAATAACGGTTTGTACATCGGGAAACTATATTTTAAAATAAGGGTAGAACACAACGCACTTAAATTTTAATCTGGTGACAAAAATAATTTCTATTTTGGAGCTACAACTGAAAAAATAATTCACATACTCCCCTGAAATAGTAAAAAAACTCAACCCAAACTCTGTAAATTGCCAAAGAATTGAGGTAGACCTATACAATGATGGGGCAGGATTTTCATTCATAATTAAAATTTCTGATTCATAATTTACTGAAAAAAATTCAGTTTTTTATTTATAAGGATTTATTTTTTTTTAAATGTGTCTTGATTGTTAAATTTTTATTTCTTTCAATGTTATTCAAGTAAAAAGTCTTGAATTTAACTTTAAATTAATCAAAAAGTATTTCTATGAAATTTTTTTTAATTAAGGGATCCTTGACTCGAGCCTTAGGATTAAAAGTGAAACAAGATCTCCACCAACAACAACAGAGTTCAGCTATTTACGGTAGTGGTTCATTACCACCTGTGTCTCCTTTAGTCAGCTCCAGTCAATCGCCTCATCATACCATATATAGCAGTAATCCTTATTCGAGACCGAATCTGAATTCTCATTATCATCATCCTCATCAGCAGCAACAACAGCAGCATCACTTGTACGCTAATACTTCCTTAAATACCCCTCATCATAATGTCCGCCCAACATCTCCTTTACCCCGACCAACATCCTCATCTTCATCCACATCTTCATCGGCGACGATGCCCAGTTCTTCGACTGGACCCGTTCCTCATCACTCCCATCACCACCAACAACAACAACATTCGACAGCGGTTGGTCCTCTTTCTTCGTCGTCGTCCATTACTCCTTCTGGAACGACATCTACTAGATCCACACCCACTCCTACTAATATGACGCATATCGATACCCATCGAAGAGTGAAATCGAGCGGGGACATTGAAGCTATCACCGTAACTTCAGTATAAACAAACAAAAAGAAAGCATCGTATACGTTTTTATCTCAACGTTTTCGTCGCACAATCTCTCTTTATCAAAAGCGAGTGTGGTGTTTTCAACGCTTATGATATTTTTATTTTCAATCTCTCAAAGCACCTTTTTTTTCTCTTTCTCTCTCTCAAATATTCAAAAGGTCTTTTCAGTTGAAAATTGGTGAGAAACATTCCAAGTGGTTTCTTCAGCAAAAAATAAAACAATGTAGTTATCAGCTGGGAAATTTTTTTTTTTAAACGATAAAAATTTATATTAATTTTTAATCGTTTGTTATTTTTTTCCGAAGCACTTTAATCAATGTCGAAGATATGAAACGCGAACGATGCAATTGTTAATGTCTCGAACAGCTGCAGATATTTTTGTTTTAAGTTCCTATCAATAATAATAACGAAAAAGTTAAAAAGAATTACTGTACTAAGAGGGATAATATGCTGCTATAATACCCACAGTGTAAAAATTGAAATGAAGCTATTTTGAACGTTGGTTATATTGTTGGTTCATGAAGTTAAGAGTTAATGAAATAATTAGCATTTTTAATTATTTACAACTTTTGATTTATTATTTATTTGTTAATTATTATATTTTATGATTCTTCCATAGTCGTGATAATTATTATAAAAATAGCAATTATACCCTGTAATGTAAAAATTTATTTCGTTAGAATTATATAAAATAATTTCTAAGACGTTTAATTAGAATAATAATTGGGGATTTTTTTCTCGTTTTTGATGGATGTTTTTTTTTAAATTATTTTTTAATGTTTAAATAATTTTACTTTTTATGATTAGTAGCTGTTGTTAAGTTCATATGGCTTTCTGGCTTTTTTAATTATTATTGTTGGTGCATTTCAACAAGCTCTAATGCCATCTTGTCGAACCCGCTTTGTTTTTGGAATAAATGGGCGCTCAAAAAATATTTAAAAATATAAAAAAAAAAAAAAATTAATATTGAAAATCGAATCGAATTAATCATAATTGTAAAACTGTTTTTAAAAGAAAAAAAAGAAAAAATTGGTTTCACAATGAATATGGGAGTCTTCTTTGTATATAATAATATACTGTAATTGAAGTTAAAAAACAAGAAAAAAAAAATTGAATTATTGTCAATTTTATTATTTATTTAAAATGAAAAAAAACAAAAAAATTTTTTTTTAGAATTTTTTTGTGTACCGGTAAAAAATTTTATCTCGTATGTGCTTGTCAAAAAAAAAAAACAGATTAAAATGTGCGCGAATTAATAACATACTCTTGTTTTTTGGATTTCTGTATTTATTTTTTGTACTGAATTTAAAACAATGCTGCAAAACTTGCAACTTCGAAATGTATACAACTTTTTACATAATTTTAATCGATGGATTGTATAAATGAGATGTAGTCAATGTTGGGACAATTTCCCCCGACAAAATCGGTAACGCAATTGAGGTACAAATTGTGTATTCCTGATGGATAATATTCGAAAAACGTGATGATTTTGACCCAGTGATTTTCTGCGCCTGTCGATCCAAGAACCACCATGCCCTGCTCATTACTTTCCCCATCGATGGTCAAGTAATACCAAGCGCTGGCTCCCCATGCCACATCCATAGAGAATCGTATCTCAAACAATTGCATTCCTGTTCCGAAGTCGACGTTGCTGAAAATGACAGGGGCTTTTGTTGTAATTCCACCCAGATATTGGCCATTGGAAGCAGAAGTATCGTTGGCTACTACTCCGCCTGAAGCAGCCATTTCTCCTTCCAGTTTCGGGATACACGACTGACCAAAGACGAAGGTAACGAAGGTCCACAGCACACAAATTTCAAGTAAAACTTTCATTTTTGAAAATTAAAATAATAATTATTTCTTCTCCTCAAAACGTTTTTGCAGGCTAATGAAGAGTGATAATAAATCCGGTACAGTTATTTGAAAGCTGATACTTATAGTGTTACGCAGTCAATGAAGTGCTATTGATAATCTTTTGAATTTTATAGTACAAGGTGATTAATGATAAGTGGTAATTTTCCAATTACATGTAGGTCTATTATTCGAGGAAAAACTTGAGATAACTAACTTGAAATTTCGGTGTTTTTTTTTTAATCTATTTTATCTACATTTACAACAAATTAAGTATAAAAAAATACCAATTGCAAGTATTTTAAAATACATTACCGAAATTTCTGTAAAATTTATTTTTTGAATAGCACAATTATTTACTTTACTGTATTAAAATTTATTTAATCCTTAAAAATTATGCACTTTTTTTATATAATAAATTAATTTTATTTATGTTTTAATTATGTACCGTGCAGTTGTTGTTAGTTTTTTTTTTTATATTATAAAGTATTATAATACAATAATAATAATTATTACAATGTAGTGTTCGGCTGGTGAGTGTGGAAGGATAATCTGCATGATTATCTGCTATGTAAACATAGTCATTAATACATGCATAGGCTCCTAATTGCTCCCTATTCCATAGCGCGCATACCTACGTCATCAAAATCCAGGCTAATAGAAAGAAAGCATGGCTGTTGAAAGTGAGGAAGCGCCAAAGCGACATCGGTGACGTAATCATGAAGACTTGGTTGGCGTCGGTGGAAGCAAAAACATGGAGACAAAGAGTTCAGGTAAATATTAATTAGAATTGTATAATTATGATTAGACATACATGTTTCTCAGTATAATAATAAACCCAGGATAGATATAAGAGTTGTTTGGGTGAACTAAATGAATTCCTATTACAGTATATTACGATGTTTGAACCCGTTTTTCATTCGGCAAGGCCTAACAAAGGGAACGCCTGAGATGGCAAAATCTTAAATCAAGAAAGATCAGCCAAATAATTATTTTAACATATGTTTGTCAGTTTAATGATGAACATAGGATAAATTTAAGAGTATTTTGAGTGAGTATTAATTATTATATGATGGTGATTAAATCCGTTTGACGGTTTCTCATAACCGACCGAGGTGGACGTGGTCGAGAAAGGTCGGGCAAAGTTTTCTTTTTATGACATTAATTTCTTTATGAGTTCGTCAAAGAAAATGTTGATAAATAGTGAAAGTCCATTCTATTTCTTCATTTTTAATTATTGATATAGGTGGATCTTTCAATTAGTTGCAGTGAGAACGAACAAGGTTGCCTAATCAAGAAGGATCAAGCTAACTGCTGCGCGTTTTTATTTTAGGGCGTTTCGACATTCGCTTTCTTTGAAGTAAACATTGTTCAAGATGCAATTTCATAAAATGTTGTATTTTTACGGCATTGAAATAATTGACTTATTACTAATACAGTATTTATCTATTTACAATAATATTTCCTAAAGGAGGATCATTGAGGTGGATCGTTCAATGAGAACTGTCAAGGCTATAAAATCCTGAAAGATCAAGCAACTTAATTTGGCTTTAAATCTTTCTCTCTAGAATATTTACATATAGGAAGGTTATAGGAAGTTTATAAAATATATTGACATTGGTTTTTTTTTAGATTGATAAATTTATGAGTACAAAACGATCAAATCCAAGCGCCTACATTTTTAACACTTGGTTATTTTCTCTTGTCTTCAACTACCTATTAACAAGGTTGATAACAACACCTGAGAAAAGTAAGTGCGATATTCGATCGTGCAATTTGGGCTATTCAAAATTTGTCTAGCCTGCACATAATCCAAACCACTTGTTTATCGAACATGCAGAAATGTAAACAATCGTCTCTTAATTTGAAATTCAAACGCTGTAATTTTCTTAGTCGAAAGAAGAAGATGATGAAAAGGTCACGACTGTTCAACGCCTATTCATATTCCATTTCTAATCTTCTAGTTCTTCGCATATAACCTGGCCGGCCACGTGCTCGCACCACTTCAACTCTTTCGAGTGTTGCTATACTCGAAATCGATTTCGTCTATTAAGTTAACACGCCGACCGAAGATGTACCCGCAGAAAACAAGTTACCTGCGGTTTTTTTTTATACCGTACCTTATTATTAAAAGTTTGTATAGAGACGAAACATGCATTTGCGTATAGCCGCATATATGACAGGTTAATAACAGATGTAAGTTTGAGGAGAGGATCAACATGGGCGAGGTGATAAACAACTTATGTGCTCTCGGAGTTGTCTTGATGAAGCGGTTTGCCCACACGCGCGCA
>JAQGAZ010001774.1:0-24665 GCA_034692225.1 Polydesmus complanatus | reverse complement strand
ATTGGACCACGGTGGCTGAACAATCGCCTCCAACGTTGACCCCGGAACTACTCTCATCGAAAAACTCAGCGGGGATTACTGTGCCAGCCGTTAAACCAACAATGCTGTGATGCATGGGCACTGCAATAACCATAGTTTGGGCAATTGCCAACATTGCAGCTAAAAAGAGCTTCATTTTAGCTTAAAGCCTTTTTATTTTAAATTAATAAACTTTTGTGGCGCTTTATTTTAGAAAGTTTGGAGATGATAGAAATTTACGAATAATAAGCTAACTTATATAGTGATTTCGTTGTTTGTCGGTATTTAATACATGTAGATAAAAATATCGGTTTGGATAACGCGTTAGGTAACCAATCAGAATTACTCAACCTCAACTCTGAAGTGAATTTCAACAGAAAAAAAAACCAAAATTATCATTTTTATCAATAAAAGTTTTAAGTCGATCATCAGATAGAAGTTTTATGAAAATAACGTTGTCACTATTGCACCATTATTGATCGTTTTTAGCGTATCGAATATATTTGAAGATTCCGGTTGGGTAACTAGTTAGATAATCATATACTGTAGTAAAAGCATTGTAATTATAAAAAAATAAATAAAAACAAAATTTAATTAAATTGGCATTATAATATTAAAATAAATTTAGGTTGGCTGAATATGACTTGATCAAAAGCAAAATTTTAATAGAAATCAATAATTGTAATCAATAATTCTAGTTAATCGAGACAGAGGGCATTTATCAGTTAAGTTTTTAAACTTTAATCAAAGTTGATTAAGGAAGTAAAATATAAATTTCAAAATTTTCCAAAAACTGTATTTCTGGATAATTTTTCAACCAATCACAAAAGTTCACGAATTAGTTTTATCATAAAAAAAATAATCTGTAAAACTTTACTTTTAACAAAAAAAAAAAAAAAAATATCAATATGATCGTAAGAAGTTTCTTCGTCGATGATGTAAATGATAAAGACATAGTTACGCCATGCGATTATTTAATTATAAAAAAAAAATGACTTTAATTTTAACTTGTAATATACTGTAGAGTTTTCTTACTTCTAATATTATTATTTATTAAACTACTCCATAATAACTTTTCCGATAACATCCGTAAGCTCGTGAAAAACTAAATTGCGTAAATACAACTAGCATTTATAGTGCAAATTAAAATCTTTCTTATAAATAATTTACACTATATCAACTTAATTTTATAATAAATTAGACCTAATAAAGTAGGCCTAATTAATTAAATAAAATAAATTAGACAAAATAGTGATTTTGGATAAGAGGATTTCCTGAACAGAAGCAGTATAAATATTACGTGTACTGTAGTTTTGTTCACCTTTTTTTTTTTAGGTTATCGATTACGTCATTAAACAGCAGCTGTAACTACAGGCAGTTAGAATACAAACAGAACTGTTTTCAACAGTACAGTTTTAAGAAGTTTCTCTTGAAAAAAAAAAAAAAATTGTCGTGACGTAATGAAACGAATACACGAAGAAGCAAAGAAATCCTTAGTTGGAAAAAGTCGAAAGACAAAAATAGCACAATGAGGAACCGGCTGCAGACGTGACTGGTAACCTAAAGGGACGCTTTTAGTGAGTGAAATGCTGAGCAACAATCAAAGAATGAAACTAAATAGAAAAACAATTCGAAGATTAAGCTAATTCGCTGAGCGTGCAGTTTAAATACTTATAAAACGGTAAGTGACGTCAAAATTATAACAATCGATATGTGGCTTAAATTACTAAATAAAAATGTTCAACTTTATGTGAAAAAAATAATACTGACAGTTTAATGTAGATCGAGCTTAGTCATAAATAAATGTCACACCTCGCTCATCTTAAAATAACTTTCTTCAATTTGAAAAAGCGCATTAAAATTACTGTTCAGAAACGAAATAAAAACCTAGACCAAACGTGCCATATTCATTCAAATTTAATTTTTGGGTAACTAATAACACGTAATTTTATTTTTTCAGTTATAATTATTGAATTTGTGTTGGAGTGAAGTTGGAGATAATGTCTGTTTTACGTCATAAACACTTATTTTTCTATCACAAATATTGGGGTTTGTATTTTAATCATTTTTTTCAATTAATTCAATATTTAAATTTAAATTATACTCGTAATTCATAGATTTCGATGGAGATGGATACATAACGTGGGACGATTTTGATTTAATGGCCGAGGTATTTTGTAGCATTGTTTGACAAAAAATTTCATATTATTTTTAGCTAAACTATATTAACAAAATATTATTGAAAATCAGCATTATTTAAATCAACGCAAATGACTAAGAATATTTTCTTAAACTAAAGTTAGCCATTCTAGACTCAGCCTTATACTGCACTTTACGGTAAATTATATCTCAACCCTTCTGCCTGACAAGATGGCAATCATCCAAAAAATGAATAATGCTACCAAAACCCTTTCCGTACAGTAAAACTCAAAAGAGTTAGAATTTTTAATCTCCTTAATATTTAATTTCATTGCACTAATAATTATACAAAAATAAATTTCAAGTTGAAATAGACTTTATTGTTCAAAAACCAATTTATGAAAAATACAAACGCATCAAAGAAACAAATACTCGAAGGCCTACATTCAATTTTTTTTTTTTTTTAGATTTTGTTTTCATACAAATTCGAAATAATTATCTTGATTATACGAATTTTATAGTTTATCAATAATTATGAGTTTAACGTTAGTTATGTCAACATTTTTTTGGAAATTATTTTTAAACTCCACTCACTCTCGCGTCATCAATGATAATATTATTATTATCACATATTAAAGAATCCCCACTAAAATTCTTTATCTCTCGCCAAAAGTTTCACTGTTAATTTCTTTTTAAAATAATTAGAAATACGCTGTTTATCAAAGACGAGGCAAATATGAACAAGACGTAGTGGACCGATGGAAAAAGATTGTTAAAACCTGGTGGGACAGTTTATATAGCGCCGCTGACACTAATAAAGTAAACTTTTTTTTATATATAAAATTCTGTAACTCAAAAAATATAATTCACAAATTTTTTTTTTTTTTAGGATTATAAGGTAGATTTTGAAGAATGGTTAAAATTTTTTGAAAATTTATCAAACACCACTAAACGACACGCTGATTTTCCAGAATTTCTTCAAAATTTCACGCAACTTTATTATGTAACTTTAGACTATAATAGTTAGTATGATTACAATTATTGTATGTTCCCAATATACGAAATTAACATTAAATTTTATGATTACTTGCAGAAGACGGACTTTTCGATATCAAAGATTACCGCACTTATTTAGCCAATTACAACATGGATGTAACGAGAGCAGAGGAATGCTTTTCATTCATGCTCAATGCAAGTTCAAAACCCAGTCTTTTCTCAATTTTACAATAATAATAATTATTGTTAATTTTATATTTCCATAAAGGACGCTGATATAGCAATGGGAAACAAAATGAGCAGAGAACGGTTCAATTATCTTCTTTACGATTTTTTCATCTCAAATGATCCGAATAGCCAAGGAAAATATATCTGCGGACCTTTCGATTCTTTCTCTTTACAGGAATTAGAAAAGAAAGTCAAAAAAATTTGATTTGATTCGCAAGTTTTAATTTTGTACTATTTGAGTTTTTCGATTAATTATTATTTGCTTACAAATTATTAATTATATAGTTTTTGCAAAATTCACTTCTGCATTTATAATTCATGAACAGAATTATTGGTATTACGTAGTTAGGTAATAATTAAAAATTTCGAACAAATTTGCTAAATAAAAAATACTGTAACAAGAAAGTTTTGGCACAAAAAAAAAATTAAAAACAATAGCCTATACTGTACATAATTATAGTACTTGGTGGGTTAAAAGTCAAAACAAAAACTTAATTATTGAACATTTTTGTTAACTCTAAATTGAAAAAAAAAAAAATGTTCGATTTTATGAATGACTTACATTAATTAATTTTAAAGAGAGTATTATTGTCTAAAATTTTTAAAATGCAAGTTAATAAAAAATATTTTCTAAAAATATGCTTTCCTGTAATTATATTTGGTGATCGTGTAATAGTTTTAAAATATAAATAAATTAATTGATTTTAATGAAAATGCATTCATTTTTTTATATTTACGTTTATCAATCCCTTGACATAATTCAGGTTTCTAGGGTCAATGGAAATTAGAGACCTCGAAAAGCTAGAATGTCACTCATGTATCATTGTATGGGTTTAACACCCAGATGTAGTGAAAATAAGTTCGTCACCCATACCACCCCGTGCTGATTAAAACTTGTTTCAAAAGTCCGGTAGAAACAAAGTAGGCTACATACGAGTTAGGGGGTTCAGGTACGGTGCATGCACGGAATCAATAATAATATTGTTAATCAATTATTAAGAGTTTTTCAATTTATTATGAATATAGTTCAAAAGAAGTTTCAATAAAGCCTTTCGTAAAAGGGTAATAAAATTAATTTTTCTGTTCCTGTAATTAAAATAAAAAATGTCATATTTTTTTAATTAACTCTAGTTTTCAATATCTCATGTAATACTATTTTTGTGTGATTTGACGTATATTGTGTTATAAAATAAATCGCTAGGTTTTTCAGTTGTTCGGTGTTCTGTTTTATGAATGAATACGAAATGGAAACACCGAGCGCAGATGAATCAATATTAATACTGTAGTTGAATAATAATTACGTAGCACTGTATAATATATGTTAAAAGTCTAAAAATAATTATATGTATGGATGGCCTAATTTATTTTAAAAAAAAATTGAATTACTTATAACACGGTTTAACCCAAGGCTTATCATGAAATTTCCAAAATATTAAATTAGTAACCATCCTATTAAATTTAAAACAATTAGTGATTAATATTTTGCACGTTTTAAAAAAATTGTAATTTAGTTTGGTGCTTATATTTCGCGATTAATTTTAATTTTTTTAAGATCAATTTAAAACGTTTTTTTAAAACAGTTAATTTCAATATTACAATGTATTTACTTTTTCCGGCAATAAATTTTAACTTAAAAAAGTGTACCGGTATTTTTAAAAGTATTGTTTTGAAAAGCTAATTTCCTATTCGAATTCTTTTAACGAAAAAATTATTAGCTTAGCAAACATACTTTTTTTTAATAGTTGGCAATTAATTTTATAAATATTGAAAAATAAGCTTAATTTTAATGCAGTATTTAGTTTCATAATGTTTTCTATAAATTAAATACGTACATTACTCAAAATAATTTTGTTGACGTCATTTCTGACATCTGTATTGTTTAAATGATAAAACTCCCGTCACTCTATTAAATCAATCATGTAGCATTTTATTTAGACTAAAAAACAATACAAATAAAATTTAATATTTGATTTGACATTTTGCCACTTCCGATGAAATATTAAATGTCACGTGAAACTTTTGCCCTAATAATATAATTAACCTAAAATATCCAATTTTAATAAATAGGCCTACTGCTATCTATTCTAAGTTTTAACCAACAAAAATAATAAGCAATTACGTGACTACGAGTGGTAAAAACATGATTTTTTTTTCTATGTTGGGTTTAAAAATTTTCGTAAATCGTAAAATTCCCATTAGTTTACAGTTTAACTTTAACCAAAATAAAAAAAAAAAAATTCCCCCCCCCCCCCCCCCCAAAAAAAATGATAAGGTAATAATTATTATACTGTATATTAATTATGTTGCCAGTGTATTTCCCATTAACGTACTACAGTATATTACCAGAATATGTTTTAAGTAAAAATAAGATAAAGCATGCGGGTGCTAGTGCCAATCATAAAATTATAATAGATTCAGTTTAAAAACTAGACCGCAACGCAAACCAAAACAAACATCATAAAATGTTAACAATATGTACCTTCGTTTTGGATAAATCCCGTGACAAAAATTTTTGGAAACAAAAGTAAATAATACAAGTAGTCGATAAATCTTTATTAAAATAAATGTCAAAAAAAAAATAGAATAACCGAGGGTATTATAAGTAAGATTCGGTTTAATAAAATAATAAACGCCTAACAAAAATAACTTCAAAACTAAATAAATATTTCGCAGATAGTTTTTGTAACATTAAATACATTCCATTCTACGTTGTTTTTTTAAATGTCAGCATTTTAAATATATAATACATGTAGGCTACATATAATAACTATTATAATGCCTTTAAGTTATTTATTTTTTGTTAAAACACTATATGCCCTATTTTATGCAATAAAAAAATCTACTAATTTAGTCGCTTTTTTAGAACACATATTGTATTTGGTTGCCACCCTGTTAAACTACCGGTAATCTATGTTCATTGTAAATTATTATGTGATTAATCTATGTTGCTATTTTCCAAAAAGAAATAGAAAGATTAGCTACTTTCATACCCTCTTTTTTTTATAATAATAAAAAAACTTGATTAGATATACCGTACATGTATTATTCTGGGAAAAATAAAATTTTTTCTCGTTTAGTGTATAAACTTCTTCAATCTAGATTAAATCGCCTGGTCTAAAATAAAAAAAATCTGCTGGCAACAAAATAGTATGTATTTTTTAAATAAGCTAAATCATTCAAAATAATACTTAGCAAGATGGTATTGAAATTAATGTTAATCATTTGTTGAAATTAATATAAATTGCTTATTAAATTTAATATGTTGTATTAATAATGTACGAGTATCAGTCATTTATTGAAATTGCGGTATAATGTTATTTATTAAAATTTATTCGTTAGTCATCGTATCCAGATAGTCTGGCAAATTGAATTAATTTTACTAAATGACGGTACGTAAAATATTACAGTATTTAAAAAAAATTCAAGCAATAATATTCACAAATCCCAATCTATTACGGCATAATTATGTCCAAAAAAATGTATTTTTAACGCAAATTATTTTTCCGTATGTTCTCAAATAAAACATAACCTACGCCTACGTTGTGAAGTAAATGTTGTACAAAGCGAGTAAATATTAGTGCGTAATTCCTAATGAAAAAATAACAGGAATCAAAATAATAATTATAATAATTTTTTTTTTTTTGGGGGGAAAGTAGCCAATTATAACAGATTCATATTAAACAACTTTTATAAATTTATTGAATAAAAATGGTTTTACTATTAAATTTATAATCGAAATCAAATTAAAATTAAAAGGAAATCATACTGCGCATTGCTAAAATAAATACTCAATTTTAAAAGAAAAATTCAAACAATCAAAAAATGAATTTTTGACAGTGTTTGTTATAATGAAAATAAAAAAAAAAACAACCACACTGCATACCAAAATATAAAAAAATGACGTTAGAAATAATTAAAAATTGAAAAATTTAAGATTTCTGCTTTAGATTTAAATAGAAAATTCACTTCTCCCTAACTTTGACTCCACATTAAACGAAATAACTGTGGCATAATTACAGGAACTCGTTTATGTAGGCCTATTACAGGATTAATAGTGACAACCTTTTTTTTTTTTTTTTTGCAAATTTGTCATGGTAAACTAATCACCGTCAAATAAAAGTGAAAACCTTGCTAATTAATTATACTAAATTCCCAAAAAAGTGTTAACACATTAATTAATGAACAAAAAAATGAAATATTATTTAATAATAAACCGACAAATTCATAACAAATCAATAGAACTGAAAAACGCAGCATATAAATTAATGAATACTCAGAAAATATCTTTGCTGAATTAATTAATTAAAAAAAATAGCCTACAAATCATAAAACATAATATTAAAAAAACCAAAGACAAGTGTAATTATTATTTTGAATCAAAAAAAAAAAAGTTTTGTAACGTTAAGTCTAGATTCTCTCTGACGTTAACCTGGCAAAACGGTTTTCAACTCAAATACCCTCGTATTACGGTATTACCCTCGTAATTAATTTTATTCCCCCACCCCCCATATAGTATAGAAATAATTTAAGCTAAATAAGTTTGGTCCGTTTATCGCGTCCAAACGCTATTTTTATCTACACGCATATACAGTAGGCCTACTCATGAACGCTTCGAGTCTAAGTTATAACAGTGACAAAGTGTCGGGGGGGAGAACGAAATCAACAAATATGTACACTTGGCCAACTTTCAGCTCAGAACGTGCAATTGTTCCAATAGTAGTTTTGTAAATGACGTGAATAGGAAACATTTACTTTTCACAAAGCTCCAGGTGTCAACAGTGGAGCTCAAATGTACCGTTAGAATAAAATAAAATTCACTACTCCCCCTCAGATGGGCGGAAATACCGTCTACGTGTAATACCATCCGCATACTATTATAGCACGCTTTTGTTACTATTTAATTACGGAGTATTATTCTGTGACGTCAACACCTGTGATCTACATCAGGCGAAAAGCGTCACCACCATCGTAAATAATAGTTAATTATTGTGTGAATTTGTTTTCTCTCAGTTTTACCGTAAACGTTTTATCGTCGAATGAATAGGAAGTTGAATACTGCATTTTTAGATGATAATAATAAATTAGAACAGTTAATAATTTATTTTTAAATAAATGCCAAATCAGATAGCAGATAACAAGTTTTTTAATCATTAAAGTAATGTAACCTAAGTTAAAATAACGTTAAATGCCCAAAACCTGGTATGCTATTCAAAGAATTTCAAAAATACACACCCACAATAATTCATTGCAGGTCTACCGTACTTGTTATAAATAAAAAAATAACCTGAAAATTAAGTGTTGTATCTCTATCAAATTTAGTAAGAATGAACACTAAATTGAATTTCGTTATCCGAACCCTGATTGTCCTATTCACAATAGGACAATAGAACATATGGTGGCAAATAAATTCAAATTCAATTCAAAACATATTTATTTTTATTTTTGGTGATTTCAAGCCTCTATTGCACTAAAAGTCCATAAACAGTGACACCAATACAGTATTATTATTCAAAATTACAAATTATTTCTGATATTCGGAGTTCTACTGTTCTCAATAATTTTAATAATACAGTACTTAAATCACTCAATGAAACATGTTAATTCTTAATAATAATAATTCGAGATATACACTTTTTTTATCATGCTAGAAAAGATTTTTTTTTATATTTTTTTAAAATAAAACATTGACCAATAATTTGAGTGGATTATTTAATTTAAGCAAATGTTTTTTAAAATAAAGGGAAAAAAAAAATAATTCCACTAATATTTTTAAGTTGAGGTGCTACTGCCCTAAAGCCGACGAACTATTCCAATTTGATTGATGGTTGGTCAACACAGATAAAACTCCACAACAAAAAATCCCAAAATATTTAAATACAATAAAGAAAAAATTCTAAATAAATAATAAAAAACCACCAATATTAAATTTTTTTTTTTTTTTTTTTTTGCCTTGTGACTCATTAAATATACAACTTAAATCAAAATTAATTTAATATTTCAATTTATTATTAATAACCTAATGTTATGAGTCTAATCATGATTCATGAATGATGAGTCTTGGGGTAGGTCAGGGCTAGCCCAAAATGGTAAATCAAAATGCATTAAATTAACACTGTTACTACCATGTACAATTCGATTATTTCTGCGATAATGTTTCTACTTTTTCGTTAACAAAATTAGCTAATACTCCGAATATTATATAAGAATGTTGTTATTCGGCCATCTGTTTATATAACAGTAGAGTATTTTTTGCGTGTTCATTATTTCTGCATGTTCTGATAGGCATCTACAAGACATATGTATACAAAAAACGTGTGGTTCCGTAAATATAATTTGATAATAGACTCTATTATTAATATTATTAAGTCATACATCACTGTACATGTATTAAATTGCTAATAAAAAAAACTAAAAAACGATGAGTCTGGAAGCGAAAAGATAACCGATATATTAAACAAGGCCGGCGCCCTAAGGCCTAGACAACCGCCAAGTTAACTTCTAATGGTAGATTTTAGAATCCAAAAACTATACGTTTTTGTTAGGTATTAAAAATTTGTTTTTGGTTAAAAACACAGAATTTAGTGCATAGGCTAATTATTATTGGCCACATTTTGGCTTGCAAAAAAATAAGCAATTTTCAAATTTTGCTTCTTATTTATTTTTACTTTTTTTAAATAATGAAAAGCAGACAACTAAAATACATGTAGCCTAGTACGTGCTAAATTTTCAATTTATTCGCGCAAGAAAAATTAACAACTACCGGAATTTCTTCCATTACAATTTTAGAATAGATTCTCGTACGGTACATGTACAGTATTTACAACTATCGTAATCCATACATCGTAGTTGTAAAATTTGGGGGCGTTAATTAAATTAATACTCCGTATAAACTAATTTTCTTAAACAACGGTAGCCTACTTTAAATGTTTGAATTGCCTGGAATTCTACACTCAACGAACTTCAAAAAAAAAAAAAAATTCCGCGCTACCAAAACATATTTTTTAAAAAAATTCTGAGCTTTGTTATTTTCTTTTTAAATGTTGTATGGAATTTTTAAGCGTTTATTAGTTGGTAATATTAGAAAAACAATTGCAAATATTTTTATAAACGCCAATAATATTACACTATTTTTAGCATGTGGACCTTCATATAGGTACAGTATCATCATAACTGTTAGATTTTCCAAGGAATATATGAATAAAAATGTTATGTTGTAATGTAGCCTACGTGTTTTACAATACAATAATAATGTTCTAATATAGCCTACGCATTTTATTATTGTAATTACGGTAATACTTTCACGTGCAACTAAATCAATAAAATAAGTCATTATTTTGCGGAAGTAGCTCACTTGTCCGAACAGTCTTAAAAGTTTTCTCAAATGGCATCCCCGTTTTATTTTTGAAGCACTTTACAATAAGCCCGTTACTATATATTGTTGAGATTTTTAATTGCGGAGTCTCGCTGTTTCAGTTAAAGATTTTAGTTGCAATGTGCTGGTTTTTAATTCTTTTGGACTTTTGATACGCAGAGAATAAATTATGCTTCTTTAAAAATATGTTAAATTGTTCAAACTTTTGCGAATCTTATTTTTTCGGGAAAACAAATACCGGTAATAAGTTTTACATTTTTCGTCTAAGTACAGTACATGCATATGTCTGGACAAGTAAACAATTCAAATAATCGTAATTTGGGCAAATAGGACACTCCCATATTTTAGATCGATAAACATTTGTTTTAGTTTTCAAATTAAAAGGGCATTAAAAAAATAATTAACGGTATAAATGATAATAAAATACATCGCATGGGCAATTAACTAACTCAAACTTATCCCAAACTTTTTAATAATCTATGTTTTATATTTCTTCATACCCCAATATTATTTAATTTTAAAATTTTTTACTATAATTCGTAATCTTGTAAAATACCGTAGAAGATTATACAGCAAGACCGCCTTGCTAGTAGACTACCTGTTCTTTTGTTAAGTTTATAACCAACCCCCAATCAAAGGTCAGTAACTGTCGTGTGAAAATAAATTAAATCAGGCCTAAATGTTACTGAATTGAATAATTATTTTATGATTCGAAAATACCAACACTAATAATTAAACCATGTAAACATGTGTTTTGATGTTAAAATCCATGTAGGTAAATTCTGTCCTCAACAATAATTTATTATACAAATGTAAGGGAAAAAGTGACATGTTTTCTGGGTAAACCACTTAATACCGCTATACCCTCTCTCTTATTCAAAAAAGTCAATAATTTCTCATTATATTGCTTTATTTCTCCGAAATAAACAAATTTCAATAACCCAAAGAGTGCCAAAGGTTTTTGACTGACCATGCATCTACGACCTAATGAAGAAAAATTCGAGCAAAAAGTTTGCCTATAAATAAGGGAATCTGAACACATTAATTCATACGGAGTATAACATAACTCAATTTGTTAAAGCTGTTTGCTCAAATTAATATATTTTACTCATACTAGTTTTAATTGAAAAACTTTTTTCGAATCAAGATGAAAATTGCAATAAGCCTAATAGTAACGCTTTTGGTACTTGAGGTAAAACATTTTAATCTATTCATGTAATATTTATTAACTACTTGACTTGATAAGAACCTAAATTGCTTAGCGAAAATATTTAGTTTTCGTTTTAATGTTCGTCTTAGAAAAAAATTTATTAGTTTTAAAAATATATTGTAGACCTAAATTTTAATTTTACCGGTAGTATTATTTTTATATACCGGTAGTAGTTTAAATAGGTGGATACCTTCTAAAGGCAATTTATAAAAATTACTGATAAACGATTTAGTAAAAATTTCAGATCAATTTAGAACTGAAAAATGAACTTAATTTCAAATAAAATGAATGCGTTTAGTGTATTGTTACATGTAAATAATAATTATTAACGTATAATAATCCAATATTAGTTGTTTACAAACTATAGTACGAG
Source organism: Polydesmus complanatus (assembly GCA_034692225.1). Lineage (NCBI taxonomy): Eukaryota > Metazoa > Arthropoda > Diplopoda > Polydesmida > Polydesmidae > Polydesmus > Polydesmus complanatus. Next base: position 12,329 of record JAQGAZ010001774.1, on the reverse strand, counting down.
TATACTTAAATAGTTCATTTTATATTAAAATATTTTCTGCATAGGTTGCATTTGCCAATGATGTTCAATACCATAAGAAACAGGCAAGACGAGGAAATGTCGGAGTCCCAGCTCCAACCGCTTACCCAACTATACCGTCGTCTATCAATAAACTCACTAGTATGCTCTTCTCACCAAACAAAACATCTGGAGAAACACCAATTTATGGTTTATTAAAGACTCTAACCAGCGATATTTATCCTCACATTGCCAACGCCACTTATGCCATCTTAAAACCATTAAACCACATTCTAAATGGAATCTCCAGCAACTTATATAACGGTCTCTGCGCTCCACCTATAGCAAACTACACCGCAGCGTTATTGGGAGGCCATACCGGATCAAGCACTGGGGCCGACAGTACTACTAATTCATTGGGAGATATTTTGAATATCTTAGGCCTTGGTAGTCTAGTTCCACTCTTTGGCGGTGGAAACAGTACTGGAGGTAACGGGGGTACAGGAACTTTAACAGGCGGAACTGGTACAGGCACTGGAGCTGGCGGAACACAAAACAATACCCCTTTCTTACAAGGTGTGCCATTGGCTGGTTCCGTTAATGCAACTCTGAACCTTGACCCTGCTTCCTTCAATGCTATACTGTCACAACTTGGCCAAACACAGCAATCTTTATTTGCAGCAATTAAAACATTGGGCTGGACTTCCCAGAAATACGTGGATGGATTTACATCATCTGGTAAGACCCCGCTATTGTACCTTCAACAGATCTTCTGGCAAGCCGGTACCGGAGCAAGCGGAACAACTAGCTGGCAGACAAAATAATACCCTTCAAGAATTCTTAAATAATGTTTTGAATAGTTTGCATTAATCTAATTATTACGATAAGGATCACCGGTATGCAATCTCGAATACGGCTAAATGATTATAATCACTAGGTTATTTTAAATTCAGGTTTAAGGGATTTTATTCTACTACAGTGTATTAATGTTTGGAGGAAGGCGAGAAAAATAACCTCCATTTTTTTAAAAACCGGTATCATAAAATAATATTTTTTTAAAAAAAGAAATGGCTACATTTCTCGTACTCGGTAAAAAAAGAAATTGTCAACGTAGCTTCATTAAAAATTTAATACAGTTTGGTGGAAATGAAACGTAAATGATTATGGTGCATAGTCCCACTTCCGTCAAACACTTGAGCATAATAATTTTAAATTATAAAATTTTAAAAAAAATTGTTTTCTGTTTGAATGTACTATTGTTTTTATTGGAATTAAAAATTTATGCAAGTTATATATTTTATGCGTTATCTAACACTAATTTTGATATTTATAACTTCCAAACGAATTAACGTTTTAACGAAATTAAAACGATTAAAAAAACCAATAATAATAATAATTACCGTATCCTATCGGGGACCTATTGCCTACGCAAATACATTAAACTTATATTACTTTAATTAATATTTTAAAGTTTCAATTATCGCATGCCATTTTTTGAACCCGCACTTGATTAAAAATCAGACTACAAATAAAGCACCAATTCATTCACCTTTACTAAATAAACTTAAGCAAACCTGCAAAATGTAAATACTAAGCAAATAACGCGACGTAAGCAATACAGAGATACAAGTACAGTATGTAGGATTCATTCCAAGTGTTAATAATTTACTGGAAAAAAAAACCTAGTTTATATCCTAAAAGATTTTTTTAATACATGTTCTAGTAATTTAAAATAAATTTGTAAATTGAAAATATGTCTTATATTAAATTCAGGTTTATAGGGATAGCAGGGAGTGTAGAGAGCCTCGAGAGGCCAAAATGTCACCCCTTAAAGCTTAACCTCAGTGATCTTAAGGGAACTGGTGTTTCAAACGGGGCAAAGGACGAACTCTAGTTTTACGCGCCTCTGTGCTAATGAAATTAATGTGGTCGCATTTTTTATTTAGCAGAATGAAACTACAAAAAAAAAAAATTTAGTAAACATTTCCCTCACATAAAACTGAAATCAAAATAATTTTAACAAGGAGTGGTTGGGACTCAGAGTGCGTATTGACTTCCACCGAAGAAGCGGGATAGAAAATTTGAATAATTATTGTTGTAAGTCACTGCGGTAAATGTTTGTTGAGATAATAAAATTCTAAAATCTACATTTTTTAAAATTAAATTTCATTTTTGGTTTATAAAATAAAATGACTTATTATCTAACCCATTTTTTAAATGTCTTAAACAAATGCAAATCATTAGAATTTAATATACCGGTACATCTACTGCAATATAAAAAAAAGTTTTTTTTATCAGTAAAACTCACAAATATTGCTTCTAATCAGATTCAGCAAACAAACATTTGGAATATAAATTATTCTGATGTGAAATTTAGTATAATTATAGAATATATGTTATGTATTACGAAACCGATGCCGATTTATGAATATCGAAATTGATGTTTAAAACATACTAATTAACGATTATAATATATTAAGCTGAAACACATGTCATTAATATTAAAATTAATTCAGCAAATGCTATCATTGCGCGAACTAAAAGCCACAAGTTTTCATTATCAACAATTATTAATGAAAAAACGCTATTTGAATGAGATAGTGTTAAAGACCTTGTCTAAAACCTTCGACCAAGTCTAAAACAAAAACAAAAAATAATAAAATTCAAACTAGACATTTTTTTTAAAAAGAATATAATTGTAGCCTACTGTACTGCATTGAAAAACCAAGTTTAATACAATCATGTACAAATAAAGCGAAAGAATAGTTAACGTCTTAACGCCTGTCAAAACTCCTTATATTTAGTCATAAAATCGCCTTTTACCAATAATAGTAATTATTATTGGATGCTGTACAACAGCTTAGATCAAAACTATATGAAGGTTGTGAGCTAATAACTTGATTATTTCAAATGGTTTCTTTTTTATTTTCTTAAAAAATAAAATAAAGAGGAGAAAGAGGCGAACAAATATCGATTGCCCAGGGACACGGATTTTAATTTTGAAAGCCACTGGACCCAACCGTTATTTAAAAAAAAAATAATCAACAATAAACTTGATTTCAATTTAAAAAAAAAAAACTATAATTACGATATGCAAATTTATAAGTGGTCAGAAAAAATATTTTCTTATTGATACATAGAACTTGCACAAATACCGGTATTAGAAAACTATTTTTTTACTTACGTAACGAGTATTATGAGAAGATATGAAATTTACTTTTAAAAAAATTGTGTTTGCATTTTTTTAAAGAAGAACTCTTACTTGTGACGTCATTACGGCTTTAGGAATAATTTTTTTTTTTTTAGCGTTTATAATACATGTAAACCTAAAAAAACTGAAATGCTTACGTCATAAGAAATAGAGTTAAGCATAAGTTCGAGCAAAAAATTAATTTTGAATTATCGTACAGTATTTTACTTGCAGAGTTTCTTAAGTTTTTCACTTACTTTTAAAATAAACTTGTTTTCGTAATTCCTTCAAAAATCATTTCTTCCCGGCCGGTGAGCGGAAGCGCAAAATTAAAAAGAAAGAAATACACCCAACAGAAAAACGACGAACACTAATCAGCATAAGCTAACCGACCGCGTGGGGAACGTCCCATTTTGTCACTACACTTTCGACCGAAACGCAAATAAATTTCGCAACACACCCTTTAAATTAAAGTTTTCAATATTAAACTAAATCTTTTTTTTTTTAATTTATCTCTTAATACTGTAGTTAAAATAAACGGGCAAATAAATTTTTTTTGAAAAATAAACACCGCGAACAAATTATTATTAACATTGTCAAAGGTCATCGACCTTTCTCCACTAGCACGCGAACTAGAGATACCGAAATAAATTTAATTAATTAATCGCTAATTAAATGCAAGTGCGCTCTGGCGGACAAAATCAAAAGCGATCAAATTCCAAATAAATAAAAGCGTATTAAAAAACTTTAATTCAGTCGAGTAATCATTACTTAATTGATTTAACTTTCTACTTTAAATCCCTGGTTTATGTGCCTTATAATACTGTATTTACATCCTGTCGTAAGTAAATACAGTATCTGCTTTTTGTAGATAGTAAAATGCTGAACAGTAGTATATTATACATTTATAATATACTGTACTACTGGGTATATAATCATATAAACTTAATGACAAATATTTGCTTTTAATATACCGGTAAATATTTTTAAATTGATAGGAAATGTTTAAATAATTTAATCACTGCGGGTTTTTTTTTTTTTTTACAAAAGTAAATACAGTATTTTGGCCAAATATTTTAAAATTTACAAAAACTACCGGTACGTAGTTAAAAAAAATAAACAACTTTTATATAATTTTTTCTCTTGCGATCCAGACATACACTGGCGTGCCCAAATACTGTAACACAAATGTCAAGGGCTCGCATTTATGAGAAACCCGGTTTTGCTAAAACATGTTTAAATCTGAAAACATTTCTTACATTTTCTTAACATGTTTGTTAAATTTCTTCATTTTCCTTAAAGTTTTCTTAATTCCCTTAAAACTTGGTTATTTCTCTAAGAGAGGTGTTTATATAACTATGAAGCCTAATCATATAAGAGTTATCTTGCAATATCTAGAATTTTTTCAATTTTCCTTAAACGTTTGTTAGTTTACTTAAAACTTTGCTAAATTTTCAACAACAACAAAAAAATAGTTTACTTAAAAACTTTGTAATTTTCCAAAAAAAAAATAATTTTTTGCAAGAGTTCAACAAAAAATTAGTGAAAACTATCCAATTTTACAGGCTTTAATAACCGTTAACCTCACTCAAAAATATTTAGGTCTAGGGTCATAAAAATGCCTATCCCGGCACTGAGCGTGCCGGGTTTTCATGATGAAAATTACTTCTACGCCCCTCTCCTTGTTTCTTTATCTCATATAAAAATTTCCATAATATTAAAAGTGACAAATAGAGACTTTTTTTTTAACATAATAATATGATCTTTAATAATTTCTACCGTATCAATCAATTTTGTTGCTTCTTTTTGGTGGCACCCTGGAACACCTGACTCCTCCCCCCCCCCTCTCCTTTCCTCCGGCACGTCAGTGAAGATAGATTTATGTGACTGTACCACAGTATGTAAGCTATCTATTTGCAAGTTGCCTACATTACCATTACATATTGTGTACACGTGCATTTATAAGTGGGTTAACTGCCGTGCTAACTAGCGAATACTGCTCGTATATTTTCAAGATAATAATACTACTGCGTTATCAGATAGAATAATAATAATACTGTACTGCGTTATCAAATAGAATAATATCGCGTTAAATGCGGGAAACCTAATGATATTCAAACAAAATGAGTAATTATTATGCATTACATTTACAGTAATTTATTCCACAGAAATGGTGCGAAAATAATCACCTTGTAAATAGAGGAAGCAAGACCAACAAGCACAAACATGATGATTATGATCAGCTCCAATAATTTGTACTTAATGTTTTACTCTCAATTCACAATAAGATTACTTTTTGGAGTTTGAAAAAATCTTTATAAGTAAAGGTCAATTGTAATAGTAATTGATATTCATAAAAAAAATTATTTAATAACTTACTGTAGCTATTTCCAAAGTAGTAATTGATATTCATAAAAAAACACTAAAAAAAATTATTTAATAACTTATTGTAGCTATTTCCAAAGTGTAAACATAAATCTGCGCATAACATAATTATTTTATTGTTTTTCATTACTGATCGACACAAAGAAAATTTTTAGCCTCTAAAATCCAGTCTTCCAGTCAAATTCAATTTCAAGTCCATTACATCAGCAATTTGTATTTTTAAAATGTTAAATAAAAATAACGGTTTTGAAGATAATTCGCGTAAATGGTGCGCAATGTACAAGTAGTTTCAGTAAATTAAACTATTGTGTTTGTTTAACGTGTAAAACAAGCTCGCTATTACGTCAAGCCAAGTTTATTATATTTTGATAATCAAACAAAATTAATTGCAGATAGGCCATCCCTATACAGTATAATGTCATTCAATGCATGTATTCGCCAATATTTTTAATGAGCAGGACTTACCTGAAAAGTAGGCAATCGAAAAAACAAACCAACGCGCTCTCGCAGAACTTTGATAAGTTTATTTGATTTATAATCCCCCAAAACAGTCATTGACTGTTTATGGCAGGTCTATTTTAATGAGGAGGAGCTTAATGAAAATAATTAAAAAAATCCCCAACCAAAGTTGACGTCAGAATCGCATCTGGGAATTATTTATGTAAAGTGGTCACTATTATTTATAATGACAAAATTTGTCAAGTTTGCGTATCGATAGACTATATATATACATATATATATGGCCGCTAAACTATTTCTAATTACTTGACAACTTTATAACGGAACGATCTGATTTAAACTTTGAAAAAGATATTTTGAAAATGAAATTCATATTTATTGCATTAAGCGTTTTGATAATGGCGGCAATGGTGAGTACTATAAAACTTTATTATTGTATAATGCACAGATAAAAAGTTTTAAAATTAATTTAAATTATTTTAAAACATTTAAAATTTATAAGAAGTTAAATGTGTATTGTAAATGAATTATTCGATTTATTATTTTTATTTGGATTTACAGTTTTAATTTTCAAATATTAGCGCTACATTAGTGTATTAGCTTCAATGCTGTCGGAATTTAGCTTATTCAATATTAGTACGCTCATGCAAACTCAAATAAATAAATAAACTAAATTAAATTGGGTAGGGCCTATATTAATTTATTTATAAAAAAAAGTTTTAATTTTGTTTGGAAATTTTAATCTAACCAAATGGAACTGTCCAGTTTTCATAACTTATTTGAGATAAATTCCAGATAATTACATATTGAAAATTTAAATTTAAATTAGCATTAATAAAATAAATGATTCGTTTTCAGTAGACTATTTCTGTTATACGAGTAGAACAATTAAAAATTAAGGGAAATTGGAGGATTAAAATACGGGTAGAATTAAATCCCATAAAAATACGTTAATCAAAATAAAATCAAAGGTACAGTGGTATATTTTACTAAGGCACCCCTATACATTTTTAAAGGTGTATTTTATATAATGGACATTAGCCAAACCGTTATTAAACAAAGCACTCGATCAACATAACCTGCCAGTATTATTCTAGTTTCGCTTAATGTAAATAAAATGGGGATGTAGATTATTTGAACTATTTTCACCGCTTCCCTTCCCTGATGTTTATTTGCGATATTTTTATTAATACATGTAGGCTAGATCCGCGTTCAGTCTTAACTTCATCGTTGCGAATTTGGTAATACTCGTAGTAGGCTTCAAATAAAAATACTTAGGCGTACTGTCAACACAAATCCAAATAAGTGACTAAAAAGCTTTTACGCCATTGCAATTAGTAAGCGTTAAAATTTGGCTAGCTAACGTCTCCTATATGCTAGCAATTTGTTTTAGATCATTTCATATTTTAAAATAATATTTAATTAGGGCCTACAGAAATATGTAAGTATTCATATAACTCATGTAATTTTTAAATCAGGTTACAACAGCTGCTAAAAATAATTCTAATTAGCCTACAATCTAAAACTAATTACAGTGTTCTGCAAAGTTCCCATTGATATTATACAATGCTTTAACCACTCAAATAGTATTTTTTAAACAAAAATAAACTTAAGATACAAGAACTCTTAGTATTGCAAACGCATTTCAATAGTTAAAAGTTTTTTAAAAATACGTAACGTAGCAACAATATGTCATGATGAGGCTTATATTATTATTTAATTTAAAGCTGTGTATTAATTTTATATAATTTAAAAACATTATATTTAACTTATAAAATTAAAGCGCTTCAAAAAAAAAGCAGCTTTAAAACAAAATTTACATATCACTGGAAACTTTTAACTAGATTTATAAATTACTTTATCAATCACTTATAATTAGCAGCATTGAATAGGCCTACAACGTTGTTGAAAGCGTTGCGAGCGAGTAAAGAAAATAAAAAATAGTTGACAAATAGTATACAGTAACTCAGGTGCATTATTTTCAGGATTTTTCAAGGGGATGTGGGGGAGGGGGAAAAGAAGAGCAAAACTAAAACTTGGGGCACATAAAGTGACATAATGGGTAAAAGTAGTAAATTTTATAATTAACAAGCACCGAACTTGGGAAGCACAATTTATTTAGGCAAATTACGAGTATTATTTAAAAAAAAAAAAATAATAATGTAGTCTTTCTTTTGACAAACTAATATAATTTTTTTCATATTACACCGCAATATCTATCAATACTATCAATTTCCTTTTTTGCCAAATGATAAATTTATATATATATATTTTTTTTTTCTTTCAGACAAATGCCGTCAGAATTAAGAGGCAGAACACAGCTGCCACAGCATATCCCACTATACCACCCTTCATCAATACCCTTACTAGTAATTTATTTCAACGAGGGAACATATCTGGATCATCTCCAATATATCAGTTCCTGAGTAATCTATCCAGCATGGTCTACCCAGCCATCGCCAATGCTACTTTCAACATCTTTTATTCACTAAACCCTGCACTTGCTGGAATCAGCAGCAATATTTATTATGGCCTCTGCGCTCCTCCAACACCTCGAAGACCTACAACTACAATGTTTCCACCCCTGATACCACCTGCAAACTCTACTAAATCACCAATTACTTCAATACTATCCTTACTACCATTATTAGGCTCACTAAATAACAATTCACAACCAAACATGGGGGGTTCTCTCTCTGGCCCTATGCCAACAATGGGACCAACTACTAACCCTTTAAATAATAATTCATTAATAAATGCTTTGTTGCCATTAGTATCGCTACTACCATTGTTAGGCTCACTAAATAATAATTCACAACCAAACACGGGGGGTTCCCTCTCCGGCCCTATGCCAACAATGGCACCAACTAATCCATTCAACACTAGTTCATTATTAAATAGTTTGTTACCACTATTATTACCAGCCCTTCTACCTGCATTGTCAGGGGGTATTAGCTCTAGTACAAACCCTTTGAGTAGTCTTTCTGGTGGTAGCTCTGGTACTGGTTTACTAGGCAGTCTCACTGGAGGAGGAAATACCTCTAACAGTGGTTTACTAGGCAGCCTCTCTGGAGGAGGTAATACCTCTAACAGTGGTTTACTAGGTAGCCTCACTGGAGGTAGCCCTTCCAGTGGGTTACTAGGCAGTCTCTCGGGAGGAAGTAATACCTCTAACAGTGGTTTGCTAGGCAGCCTCACTGGAGGAGGTAATACCTCTAATAGTGGATTACTAGGCAGTCTCTCTGGAGGAGGTAATAACTCTAACAGTGGTTTACTAGGCAGCCTCACTGGAGGAGGTAATACCTCTAACACTGGTTTACTAGGCAGCCTCACTGGAGGAGGTAATACCACTAACAGTGGTTTACTAGGCAGCCTCACTGGAGGAGGTTCTGGAACAAGTTCCGGAGCAGGTTCTGGAACAAGTTCTGGAGCAGGGTCTGGAACAAGTTCAGGAGCAGGTTCTGGAACAAGTTCCGGAGCTGGTTCCGGAACAGGTTCTATCAATAGTGATCCATTGGCTTTTCTGAGAGGAGTTACTGGTAATGGTGGATTTAATGGAACATTTAACCTATCTCCAACTGATTTTACTACACTTCTAACAAACCTTGGTCAAACTCCACAAAGCTTACAGAATGCCTTAAGTCTATTGGGCCTATCTGTACTTCAATATATTAACGGCTATAATTCAGCTTCTCAAACTGTACAGCAATATTTAAATTCAATTTTTAATTCAGCTGCAGCAGCAACGACAGCTGCAACTGGTTCTGGTACTAGTTCGGGTTCAAGTTCAGGGTCGGGTTCAGGTTCAGGTTCAAGTGCTTTACTTGGTTCTCTAAACCCTACACTGACAGGTTTAGGACAAACTCTCGCTAGCCTCGGTTAACTCGGATTTTATGTAATTTATTTGAGTATTATTTCGCATTAATTGTAATACCGGTATTTAATTAAAAATACAAAAAGGATTTAGAGAATTATTGATGTTTAAATATATTGTTCAATAAGAAATTACGTTTAAAAATATAAAATATTTTTTAAGCGCACATATTATAAATATAAATTGGTGTAAAGTCAGCAATTTGGTTGTAAACATTTCATGATTAAAATATTAGCAATTTAAACAAAGTAGTGTAACATAATTTTTTAAAAATATATAATTAAAACATTTGTGAAAAAGTAATTAACTATATAATTCGCCAAATTCGTCATCAAAATATAATAACATTTGCGTTTCTTTTTCTTGTTTATCACAATTTTATTAAGCAAAACAATATTATGCATTATAGCAAATTAAATATGTCAAGAAATATATACTGTATAATAATACTGAATTTACTCGTTAATGATAGGAAAGTTTTACACGCAGCTACAGTATTACGCAAAATATTGTTTAACAACTCAAAAATTATTGTTAATTTATTCATGTAATTAAAACATAAAATTTTGTATCGGCAATTTGAAGTTTAATTGATTATTGTCTACAATAATAATTAACGTCAAATCAAATTAATTTTACTGACAATGAATAGTTTTTATTTTCAAAAATAAATGTTTAAGATAATTATGAACATTTAAAAATTATTATTACTGGTATGTAAATTTCAGTGCTTCCTATTCTTCAAAATGAATGCAGTTGATGCAGCTGAGCGTATTTTTATTGTTATTTTTCGTCAACCGACACAATCGCTATTTATGGTTTACAGTAATTCTAAATAACGCACAAATCAAATGAGCGCTGCAATGTTTTAATTACTAGTTGCATTTACATTGTTTTTAAATGGTTGTTACATTATAATGTTTTATGATTATTAAAAAATAGTAGTTTTTAAATGAGTGTAAGAAGTTATTATTTAAATTTTTTAGATCTATTTGTATACATATACTGTTGTAGTCTAATACCTATAGTATATTAAGAAAAAAATTAGTTTTTCATTGAAAAAACTTTGAGTTTCACTGTAAAATGGCACCATTTTTATCGTTGCTAGTTTTTTTTTTTTAACAGCAAGTGGGAGTTGGATAGTAACATTTCAGACACCCGGGACAATAACTGCCACAATAAAAAAAATCATAGGTGCCCAGCTTGAGAAGTGCAAAATATTTTATAAAAATTAACAAATTATCTCAATTTTTGGAGGGGGAACCCCCCCCCCCCCAGCCATTCAAAAATACAGCCCGGGCAGTTCATCTTTCTACTGTACATATTTTGTTTTGAAATTCACCTTTAACTCGATCACATACTCTTGGTATTAATCTTTCTATATTTATTAATTTAATTCTATTAATTTACATTGGTTTATATGTACCCCACAGTATTTACGTTATACAGTGTATATGCCATGGCTTGTGTATTTCCCCTCTAGTCTCTACGATATGAATAGAATTTCCATATGATACCCAGTATGCAGTAGTTCTGAAAATTAAAGTGTAACAAATGTTATCTGGCTTTGAATTCTAGGTACACCCTTAAATATAAACCGGGAATTACTAAAATTAATATCAGCTGCAGAATAATGACGATCGATGTTGACTTGGACTAGGATTAAGTTCTTTTAGAGCTTACTGTAAAACTATCCAAAAATAAAAACACGCAACAATAGAGCAGATTTTAACCCATACAACTTATTATTTGCTTTGTACAATGTCCACACAATTACCAGGGCCCTTCCGTTTGTAAATTTTGCAACGATTTATCAACGTTTTGTCTGATGAACTATTATGATTAGGGTATTTAATCGAACTGTATCCCACACTTTACTTATGAATATTCATAATAAAATAAAATGTAAATGTTACTTATTCCTCCTCAACAACTTCATAGAAGAAATAATGTAAATAGCTGAGTTCTAAATTAATATTCCTTTTTTTTTTTAAAAAAAAAAAAAAAACCTTTTGCTATAAATAGGTGGAAGCCAAAATAATTCTTCATAAAACCATTCAGTAGCCACTGTACCTACTCAATCGTCTCTTTAGAATAAAGTTTTTGTATCCAGAATGAACCTAATAGTAATTTTAACGACGTTTATGATTTTAGCAGAGGTGAGTAGTATTTATAATATCTGTTGTAGCCTAACCAAAATTTCTCCTATAATATGTAGTTATTATTAATTGTAAGTAATAATCAGGCCTGATAATAACGTTTTAAAAACTTAACATGTGTATACAATAATTCTGTACATGTATTGACAAAAATAGAAAAAATAATCTTTGCAATTTTTATTGAATTCTTATCACTTGAATAATACTTTATACTGTACGTTATTCATATTTTATAATTATTTATTAACTTTTTTTTTAAAAAATT
>JAQGAZ010001773.1:0-24719 GCA_034692225.1 Polydesmus complanatus | reverse complement strand
TGGAAATATTAAATAATGATTTCAACTGGATTGTAGTGTGATCCAGTGTGAAATATATTTAATCGACATTTCTAACAAATACTGTATTGCGAGGTTGGTATATGCAAAATTTGCTCGCATTCGCTTTAACTGAAAAATGGATTGAAGAGTGGGGTATATGCAAATTTGAATTATTTTATACATATTGGTTGGTAGAATAGTTATTTTTACTGGGAATATTTTTTGTGGACTCGTGTAAACCATGCTTTTAGCTATCAATTTAAGTAGAAAATGAGATTTTGTCTTCTAAAGAAAAGACTCTTTCTACAGTCACTCGGCGGACAATTTTCGTGCCACCTCTAGCGCAATTTTTATTTTATCTATAAAATAAAAAAAAGAGTTTGAGGAGTTGAGAGACTAATAATAAAAAGTAAATCCTCTCCCTCTTGTAAAATGTCAGAAATGGTCATATTTATTTGTCTATTTTTTTTTTTTTTCCTCGAACTCTCGCTTTCACTTTGGATGCATAATATAGAATTGCAACTCCCATTTTTATCCCATCTCCCAAATAGGATCCTCTTGAAATATAGAGTACTTAGGTTAAGCTTCCATTCTTCATTTTGAATAATGTTTCGTAGGTTGAAAGTTGTTGGGTAGGCGATGAAAAGTTTTTTCGGGGGGAAAAAAGTAGTAAATATTTTTATATTAGCCTAAAAGATCCGTCCACACCCAAACATTTTGATGTCCGAAAAAAAAAAAAAAGCTGGAAAACATTTCGTTTTCGGTGTAGGCGCGCCTTAAAAGAGATTTGTCAGTTGCTATGTTGGACTCTCTTCAATTTTTATTATTGTTCCTCGTAAACTTTTTTTTTTTTTGGGATAAGGAAAATCGTCAGTACGTTGGAACTTAAGCCGATATCTGATGGTAAAAAGTGGACGCGAAGTTCCAAAAAATTTGTGTCCGGCTCGCATTCGGTTTAGAGGATGAATTTGTTTGCCATCATAAATGAATACCGCTTGAAGGATTATTTCCGAGTGCATTCGTTTATCTATAAATTGATCTGTATAAAAGTTTGCGCGTTTACGTAGTTGAAGTTGAGAGTATTTGGCTTAGATTATGACGTTAGCCTTGTAATAAGTTGAGGTGCGAATGTTTGTTTTGAATAAATATGGGCTACCGGATACAAAAGTTGTTGGCTCTAACTACTGTGCCGTATATCGCTAGAACGAGTTACATTTTACGCTGTTGAAATCAAAAATTGGCAGATGACCGAAATTATTAATGATGAATTGTTAATTCAATTCTTCTATTGTAATCACATAAAATAATTTTTACGACTTTGGTTTAAAAAATCAAGTTTAGAATTTAATCAAATTTTGTAATTGAAGAAAAATCAATCCATGTTTTTTTTTTTTTTTTTAATGTAAACACTGTGAAAGGTAAATTGAAATCCAATAGAAATGATGAGACTTTGTCAGGATAAAGAAAAAAAAATGATGATAAAAAAGTAGTTTTGTTTGATTTTGGACTCGGACTCGATTCTTGTAATAACTAGACTTCGCTAACCGACTTTTATGTATCTTTTTCGTTCTCATCGAAAGTCCTAACAGTACGGAGTATGAAGAGCGAAACCACGTGATGAATGTCAATATTTGCGCTGGAAGCGATGAATTGAATGCAGATGACTGAGGATGGCCAGAGATGAGGGCGGGAGGGGACAGTCGGGTAGAAAGTGATGGAAGTAGGGGGGTCGAGGTTAGACGGCTGCTGCCGTGCTAGGAAACTCGTGATGAGATGACAGGGCGTGTTATTAGGATGAAATAAGCTAATATTAGCCGTTTTTGCTGTTCATACACACATAAATTTAGTGTATATAAATATAATATACAACTCTTTTTAGTTATATACTCTGACGGTGGTAGCAACAACAACAGCAGCAGCATCAACAACCAGCAATTTTTCCGATGTGTTCTTGTTTGTGTTGGCGGCAGGGCTTTTTGTTGTTGGCATGCGCAGCTCGCACTTGCCATCGCATGCCCAATTTACAGTCCAAGTTATGCGATTTTTGCTTGCATGCACATTTTATAACCATATAAAGTACATGCAACTCCTCCTCCTCCTTGTCCCGCATCCCCACCCCCCAGGTTCCAAATCCCGATACACACGGTACGTGCAGCGCGCGAGGAGGATAAACTGACGAGGAGGAAATAAAAAATAAACAACTTTCAAGTACGTTGCTACTCTATTTATAGAATGTTAGCATAATATATTTTGTTGGTGGGTGGTGTATGCGCGTGTGTGGGTGTGGGTATGGATGAGTAAGGGTGATGCGATGGGTTAAAAATGATGTCGGTGGAATGGGTTTTATGGATTCGAAATGTCTTCAACTTCTTTTGATGAACGCCAACAAAATGTCTTTCATAAATTTTATTGAAAAGGCGAGAAATTTAATATTTCGAGTCCGTCGGAATAATAAATAATATTTTTTTTTTCTTGAGTCAAATATTGGTCAGCTTGGATTTTTTTTTTGTTTTGGTTTAAAACATGCTCCATTAGATTGAATAGTGCTATTGAAGTTTTGAAATACTCAACTAATGTATTTTAACAATTAATTTTTTTGAACTACGTCTTGTACAGTACAGTATTAATATAATATTGTGGTTCAACTAGCTAACAAAATACGAGCTCGTAATATAACTAGCGCAAGTTAAAGAAAGGAATTTACATTATTTTCTTGTGATCTTTACCGCTTTGAAATGAAAATTTATTTTTTTTTTATTACAAACACATTTTCTTAAACCTAACTTTATTATGAAACGCATATGAAACTTCTTACTCAATTTATTTATACAGTTTTTAAGGGGGGAAAAAATCATTTTACTCTGTAATTCATTTTCTGAATTCCATGTTTTGGAAACATAATTACAGTACAGTACCATTTTTATATTTATATTTAATTAGAGAAAATTTAAATTTTAATACGAATTTATTTTTTTATTAAATGGGTTAACAAGCTCTTTTTCTTTTTAGAAGAATAGTACGCTATGATAATTTTTTAAGGAATAATATTTTTAAATACCGCCATTATGTGTGCGGTGTTGGAAGAAATTGTTTTCTATAAAGTTGGATCGACTGGTCAATCGATTGTTGTGAGAGATGCGCGATGCTAGGGGTTGCGCGCGTGAGTGCATAAGCGATAAAATAGACACCAAATGAATAAAGTTATTCTTCACGAGTGATGGAATTCTGCGGGGAGTTGCACGTGTTGCGCGTAATGACATTATCGAGGAGAGTGGGATCCGGAACGTTGGCTTTGGGGTTAAAAAAAAAATCTTGGCACACGTTAAACTCCTGTTTTTTTTTTTATTTTTTTATTATTATTATTATTTCTCCCATTCGCAAACTCCGTTTTGCTTTTATCTCGTGTTTGCCCAAAGACAAGAAGTCGACTGTTGTTGCGATCCATAACTGACGTTCCTTCCGCTCGTCGATGAACTCGCGTGTTTGCCAAACATATTTGATCAATTTATCAGCATCGAAATTTTTACTCGTATTTGTTCTGCGCTAACGTCGGTAAACACGGACCCCCTACTATCTATCTCTTCACGATTAATTATTGATGCTTTCGCTACGTGGTAAGCTAGTTGTAGTTACAGGGAATCGAGTTTTGGAAAATTCACGGTGGTATTTCGTGGGTCTGATGGGGGAAAAAAAAGGGGGGGGGGGGGAAAGTTTTATTATTATGACTATATCCTGTAATCTTTTTATGATAAGGGTTACAATTTATAAACAAAGCATAAGTAATGAGATAAAAAAAAAGTTCTGGGACAAAAGTTAATTGTTTTTGGCAAATGTTATTTGTAATTTACCGCTTTTTGAAAAAGAATTACATTTATATGAATAGCGAAATGCCAAAAAGCAAAGTTTTAGGAAAGGAATTTTTCTTAAATCGCACGAAAATTGAAGAAAGGACGTTCCAAAACCATGAAACTTGTTTCCGTAAATTTAAAATTTTTCAAGATTTGTACATTGTGAGGGAACGAAGTGACAGAACGCGACACTAGGTCGTTAGCTTATCATTACGCCATTTCGATTATTTATGACATTATTTTTGCATCTCTTTTCTAACTAGTTGGGCGTATTCGTTATTATATAATTATGTAGGCAGTATTTTTTTTTGAAGATAGCTCATTTTTTTTTTTATTATTATATTTAACTTTATTTTGCATTTGGATTCGGTCCAAGTTTTGCAATAATAGAAGAATTTTCTTTCTTTTCTTTATTATTATTATTTTTTTTTTTTCTTTCTTTTTTTTTTTTTTTTATTTGGATATTTTCTAACAAGGAAGTTTGAAACGTGCTTTTTTCCTAAAAAATAAAATTGTGAGCGCACTTGAAATTGAAATTGTTTGCGGATATTGCGCACACATTGCGTATAAAGGAAAACACGTGTAGTACACGTAAAAGGATGTCGGGCATTTTGAAAATTTGCATTTCGGATGCGAGCAAATGGCATACTTCTACTCTCCATTCCACATTTTTCTACTTCAAACATCTCTTATATCGTAGTTCCGGCAAAAAAAAAAAAAAGTAGTAAGTGTATATCGAACGATGAAAGATGGAAAACGTCGGGTTTCAAAACCGGACGCATCTTATTTTACAAAGTAGAAGATTTAAAGCTTTCAAAACGTTTTAAATTACGTATTATGGACACAATTTTGTACAATCTTGATTCTTTTTCCAAATTTATTGGGTAGCTAACTTTGCCGTATCGACTCTGGCGGAATGAGGCAATAAAATTAAAATCCACACGTTTTCTATTTACTGTACACGTACAGTACTTTCAGTAGGCCTACAGTATTTTTTTTTTTTTATTTTATTATTAAAAAAAATTTTTTTTTTGGTTAGTGAAGATGCAGTACTAAAATTAGATCGTTTACAACTTTACTACCGAAAAAGCGGGTCTTTATTATTATTATTTTTTTGAAACGGCGATGTTTCCGTTTTTGCAAGTAGGCGAATGGAATATGTTGTTCCCTGCTATTATCCAACTGATTCGAAATTTTCAAATAGGATTTTTCTCCTCTATCCTCTACACATGAGTCTACAGGGTACATGGTGTAAAAATGATATTGTGATTTGCCTACCTGAATGCAGGCGGGGGCGGTGGGAGGTTAACAGCGGATGAGAGAGACCGAACGTTGGGTTACGAGTGAATAGGAGGTGTAGCATAATATTTTTGTGTATATTTGGATTTCTTTTCATGTGCAGGCAAGCGTGAAGTAACAAGTTGATGTATTCGTCGTATTGAATTTCTAGATTTTTCTCCACGCTTTCTGCGCGTTAAGGTGTCGGTGCCCTACACAAACACGGCGGCGACAACAACACTACAGTAGATGAAACGCTGTTTGAATTTGGCCACGTAGAAAGCCAATTTCCATTTTTATTTTTTTATTTATTACTCTACCTATCGACGCATTACTCCGCAAAAGTTTAAGGTTATAGTTTGATAATGCAAAATTTAAAAAAAAAAAAAAATGTTTTCTTTTCAATATACAGAACCTTACTAGATTTTTTTTCGGTTTTAATTATTGTTATTTTATTAAGCCCAAATATTGCTGCTGACATTCAAATTAAAAAATGGAGTTTAAATAATAAAAGTTGAGATTTAAAATTTTATAAGCCGATCCAAAGATTCCTGGCTATGATTTATGATCCAATCGTGAATCTTAGAAGTGTGCCAAGGGTAGCTAATTTTATGGGAAATTTTCCCCCTCCTTAGGAAATTGCCAATACACTTTTAATCTGCACCATTGTCAACATATTGTGTCACTTGGACTGCTGCGACTGGTACTTTATTATCGTAGCAAGGTCAATAGACAAAGGGTGGGACCTATAATGCTAATCATTTTATTGTGACAGTTACGGACGCCAGATGTTATCGCAGATTATAAATTTGATAATCATTTGCGTCGCTTTTTGTTATGGATGAGTTTTTTTGTATTTTAATATTACATGCATTAGGGTGTTTTACTTTTCGAAATGATTGTTTAATGTAAATGCTTTATTTTTTTTTCCTAACTGCGGTTTTTTTTTTTTTTTTTTTGTTTACTACAAACGAAAATTGCATTCATTTGAATTTATTATGGCGCTAATCAAGTAGTTAAAAAATCTAAAATCGTTTTCACAGCGCAATCGATAAAATAGATTATGATTTATTTTTTTTATACCGTATTTAATATTCAATTTTAGTTGTGCTGAAACGGAAATTTCTTCGCCCAATTCTGCGAGCTAAAGTTACGGTTATTTTGCCCGCTTTGAAAACTTCGGTTTTCTGCGAATACGTTTTATTAACATAATGATGGTCGATGTTCGCTGTTAATGGGGAAGTAAAACTAATGTAAACTAGCCAGAACCCAAATTACACTTTGGGGATACCTCAAAGCAGAGGTTTTTAAACATTTGCCTCAGTTTTCTGGGGCAATTAATAATCTGGGGCATATTAAATAAATTTTAATTTGTTAAATATGTTTTCAGTTTTCAATTAAATATGCATCGGTAACCTTACTTGGCTACTCGTTAATTGAGGTAGCTGTAACGGGTATACAGTAATATTATTATGGTTAAAGCGACAAACTTTTATTCACGCGCGATTATGGAGTTACATTCCATTTAAATAATATTGTAGGACTTTGATAATGTGCTAAAAGTGGTAAAGTGGTTTTTTGAAAGTGGATTGAATTGAAATTAAAAGCAAAAATGAATTACGCGCCACTCTATTGCAATTCACAGTAATGAGTAACAAATGCAGCTATCATTGAACGTGCGCACATTGAGTTGAGTGCGGAGTATCTGGTATTATACGGTACGTTCGAGGCACGTATTTTACGCAGTTCTCCTCACTCGGCATTTCCTCTTTCGTCATCATTTTTGCTTCGACAAACACTTCAATTATCAAAGCAATCAACTTTCTCTCAAACACACACTCTCACGCTTACAAAATACTCGGCGAGTGAAAAGTGAAAGCAAATAAGTTGATGAAAGGTGAGAATTTGCGAACGGAGGGCAATTCGACGCTGCAATTTGAGGCTTTATTTCATTCTGGAAGCCACAGGAACGGCTTTAGGGGCGGAAAAGCCAGACAGTCGCCCGCGGCGCCAAATTCATTAATTTCAATACTAATGCTATAGCAATTTTTAAATAATAGCGGTAGTTATTTTTGCATTTGTAATATCGTCGCTCATAACGGCTTTATAATTTTAATATTTCAATGTTGGGGTGTATGGGGCTCAGGGGCTGAAATTTGCGGTAGTTATCTTTATCGGTCATCGTGATGTTGTAAATCTTAAAAATTGGAGAGAGGGGGGGTTATGATTAGCGAATACGGTAACTGTTTATAATTCATTTATTAAGTTATTTAGTTCATATTTAGCGCTATATTTTTTACAGTATTTATTTATAGGTATAGCGAAATGGGAGGGAGGGGAGGAGCATTTGCCATGAGCTCCAAAATTGAGAAATATTTATCAAATTTTTGTCCTTATTTCAACATTTTTGCAATAAAGTAGCGCCATAACTTAAGTTAAATATTATCAAATTTGGCAACAACAAAAAACATAAATTTTATGAGCCGGAGGTGTGGTAACAATTTTTTTTGTTGTTGCGCCATATACATGTACTTGGAAAGGTTCGGACTACGGTTGGACAGCAAAAGATAATCAAAAACAACCTTCGACCTCCAATTTTTGTTTGCTGAGATAACTTTTTGAATAATCACCGCATAATAATACAGTATTGGAATAATTTAGTTTAAGTTTAAACGTTTGGCAGGTTCGGTATTGTTGCTTTGATTGATAATTTTGCTGTTATCTGGCGAAATTTATTCCAGGTACATTCCCAGACTGAATCATGAAATGAAACATTGATTTGCTATTTTAGAGCCAGTTTTTTTTTTAAAAAAAAGTTTTGTTTGTATCTAACAAACGTAAAATGAGTAGTTTATATTGCAAATCATAACAACTTTTATTTATTACACGGTAATGTACAGTATATTGCTTTATATTCACTCTACTCTTTGTGACAGCAACAAAAAAATAATTATAATACAGTAATGTGAAACATACAAAATATTGCAATAATAATGAGATCCAATTACATAAAAAAAAGAAGAAAAATCTTATAAACTATTCAATTTAGCAAAACAAGAAAAAATAAACTAGTGTATGTTTGTAATGAAGTTTCCAAACATAAATAAAGCCGTTTCATTGTTTTTCGGTGACCTTCGGAATTGTACGTGTAGTTGTTCATTCATATTTGATGGGCGAGAGGCGAATGGGAAAGACAGACACCGTATGAATACATGCAGCTGAAAACAACATGATCCATTATAAAGAATGAATTTTTTATAGAATTTGAGGTGATCAATCATTTATGCGCATCCTAACTCTTGGTCTCCGTGTGTGTGTTTTTATATTCTCACTTTTTCCGTCTTTACAGACTTTTTATTTTCTTTCCCGTCTCACCCACCCGCCTACTTTTTTTCATATTTATGCAGAGGCGAGAGAGGATTTCAACTCCGACGTTAGTCCGTTTCTGGCAGAACGTGCTTTGGTGGTTGAAATATGTACGGTTCCGCCACTGCTATTATTTGGCGATCGGAGAATGAAAAGATTAGAGAGAATCTCTTCCTCCGCTTTTCTCGGCTTCTTTTCACAGACTCATCAGTTTAATAACATCCTTTCGAGATGGAAGGTGACGTGGTGTAGTAGCACGTAAACGTCACTTTCACTCATCACGCACTGATTTTGATCTGGTGGGTGTGAGTGGCGTCGGCGAGGCGCAATTAGAACGCCGGGGACTTGAAGAATAGACTCGGACTGTGAGCTACTGCTCGCTAACTCCACCCGACCGCCCAGGCCACTGTCACCGCCAATATATACTCGTTTATGAACCGTGGAAACATCTGCGCGTGTCACTACATTTCGGTCAAATGAATTTTTTCTTTTTTTTTTTTTGCCGTTTGCAAGGCGCGCGTTTCTGCTCTCGCGCATCTTTTACCCGTTAACTTTTATATAGCGACGGGTTTTCGTGGCTTATTTATTTCCCTGTCATAACTGCATTTGAATATGCTCATCCGGCGATTTGCACGGTTAATCGGTTACATAGTAAAGAGGATAATGCGTTATGTAATAATGCAGAGCCGCGAATTATTAAGGCTTGTTCTCACTTAAGTTGTTCGCCTTTGAGGCGGAAATTAACTGTCTATGCTAATTACTGCGAAAGCTTTATATAAAAATTTTTGGCGTCTTCTTTCAAAATTTAAATGATAATGGTTTTCTGCACGCCGCTGAAGAAGTGCGCAACATTAACACATAAACAATGCGGAATTTTTATTTTTATTTGAAGTTTTTTTTTCTTTTTTACTTTTTGGTGTTATGATTATAATATGCAAAAATAAACAAGTGTTTAACTTTTGATACGCCTTGCATTTTTATAGCGTCAGAAGATGTGATTGAAAATTCAAAAGTCATTCAGAAAACTATTATTCATGTGGGGAATTATTTATTGTTACTCCCGCTTATTGTAAAACATTATGGTAATGGCATACACGCATTTAAAGTGAAGCGCCACTTTAACACCACTTTAAATGAAAATTATTTTGAATATATTTTGTGAGCGCGAAACTGTTTGTTCGTTTCAATTGAATGCGTCATTCGTCACATTTATATTCTCGAAACGCTTCCTTTCTGCAAGCTTTTCTACTCGTTTGAAACATTTTTTTTTTTAAATACAGAATCTTACTTCTTCGTGGAGGTAAAAAAAAAAAATTTGTTGAATCAATTGAAATCTGTGGAAAATTCGGAAATTGTTGTAGGTTTTCTGTGTAACTTTCGAATTACAGCTACTGTACCTTTAAGATAGAGTGATATTAAAAATCGTAAAAATGTTCCGGAATGTTGGAGAATAAGTAGCGCGTAACCGGAGAACTTAAGTGTTGCGCTGCCTCAATTGCGGTCACTCACAATTACAATAACACTTAACGTAAAATCGTCGAGCGAACCTCCGTAACATCATTAAAACAGTTTGGTCAGGTTTTTATTATTCATTTTTCCGCTGCTTCGTGCACTTGAACTGGAATCGTAAATCACTTCGGAAAAGAGAGAGAGAGAGAGAGAGAGAGAGAGTTTTAAAAATAGGGTCAAGTCTTGTTAAAACAAAAACGCACAGATGGGATTAGGTTTGTTTTCTTAATCGTTTGCTGCATATTAAGTCATCAGCAAAACAAGAAAAAAAAAAACTAACTTTCAATTAGCATTATTAACCCCTATCGTAATAATCCTTAACGTTACTAGTTGATCTGCTTTTTCAACTTTCAAGTGGATTAAGGAAACAAACCTTAGGTCCGCAACTTGTAGCTTACCACTTTTATTTATGTTAGTAATTAAGGTAGTTCGTTCGAGTTTCCCACTCGAGAACTGGTAGAATGAGGAAGTGCGATGTACATTTTAGGCTTCTTAAGATTACATTGTAGTTCTAATGACTCGGTGAATACAACAACAAGACAAATCATGGGAGAACATTTGAAGATGATTACAATAATTGTAACGCTTATTAAGACATGCCAAAATAATTTTTTGTTGTACATGTAACAGTAAAACCTCTACGCAAGACCATCTCCGTTTTGGATACCACCCCAAATACATCTATCCGATTTTCCCATGTTAATGAACCTCTAATATAGTAGTGGACTACCTCTACTACAAGATCACCCATTTTAAGTCTCATTTTCAATGGAGGTCTCCATTTCAAGACCACAGAGATGCTGCGCAGTAGCATTCTGCGCACTCACAAATGATGATTTTGTAAGCCAACATTGGATTTCTAGTAAAAGAATTCCAAAATTGCAAATTTTATAATATAAAAATAATAATTAAAAAAAAAAAAACTATTTGAAGACCACTTTTAGTCGGTTCTAGTGGTGGTCTTGAAATAGAGGTTTTACTGTATAAAAATGTATTAAAAAGAGATGAGCTGAAAATAGCTGGGGTAATTCCAAGGCTTTATACGAGTCTGTTACAGATAAAACCGAAATTTAAGGAGAATCAGTTCTGCTCAAGCCAAACTGGTAGTGCGGAATCATGTTTTGTAAAACCGATATGGTTCTATTTAATTTTAGGTTTTTCTAATTATTACGGGCGGTAATCATGAAGCAGTAGGCCTACCGGTATTATTGATTTCCGTATTTGCAAGAATTATAAAATTTTTTTTTTTTAAAAAAAAGTGTTCATAGAACTTCATAGATTTGGCAATCATAATTAATAGTAATGCAGCCCATTTATATTCATAATTTCGCGAACTCTACCGCTGAAACGCTTTCGACTTTATTTCATGTCATCACGGCGAGATCGGGGAATAAGATTTTTTTAGTAAATTATTTAACTTTGTGACTAATCTATATTAATCCCGGATTTGCACTTGGGCTAAATAAATCGTCGCGACGTAAGACGAGGAGGATGTTTTGAGCTTAGGTAAGTTGAAAATATACAAATATTATGTAACTTATCTTTTTCGCCAGGCTGGATAATGGCGGATTAAATGTAATTAGTTTTTCGATTAGATTTCTCATCTCTTCGTTTAGCCCCTGAAATAAGTTAGAAGCGCGCTCGCACGAACGTTACGCGCCGCCTCATCAAAAAGACAACTATTCCCTGTCTGCTCGTGTATTAACAAGCGTTAAGTCGCTGCTCATGTTTTTTTTTTCTTCTTTTTCGCTTTCGACTTTTTAAGCATGATAATACTGCTTAATTTACGATTACACTTTTCTTACGTCAATACACCGGTTTTGCATCTAGCGCCTGTTAGCTCTATCGGTAGGTGGTTGGAATTAAGACGTTACAGATTGTGTTGATGAGGACATTATAAATGAAAAGTAGCGTGTGAGGACAGCGTAGAAAATAAAGAAACTGAGGGTAGGTTTGCACTTGCCAGCCATGTTTCAACTACCGCACGTGCACTCTCTTTTCGGCTTGTGGTCTTTTATGGTGGTTGAATTAAAAAAGTTTTTTTTTGCTTTTTCGCGACAATATTTTATGTTTTGGGTACCAGATCTAGAATATAAATTATTTCATCATTATATTAAAAATGAGAAAGTTTGATTGGTACTGCAAAGGGCTTTATTTCAGAGAAAACAAACTTTCATGGTGAATCTCTGGTTTCTGCCACAGGACCTATAATTATTACGGCACTATAATTATTATTTGTTTGCCTCAGACCTTAAGAAGCCAGAATATCATCCAATTGTTAGAACTTGAAATCGATACAAGAACTTCTTTTTATTATTATTCTTTCAAGTTACTTGTTTATAACTAGGCTACAGTATACTGTATTTGGTTAGGTAAGTTATTTAGTCTCCAGCTTTAAAAAAAAAAAACAACTAAAAATGTAAATATTAAATTACTACACGTAATTATAAATTGAAGCTACGAGTTCAATTTTTTCTAATTTTGATATTTTGGGTTTTGTTTTTCAATTTTTTGATTATTTTTTTTTATGGAAAATGGTTATAATAATTGAAAACAATTTTTTTGTCTTTTCATTCACATTATATTAGAATTTGATTTCGGGTGGTTGACAATTTTTTTTTTTTTTTTTTTTTTTAAATTTTTGTTTATTAAACTATACCGTGGAGCTACAATATTCATCATTAATTCGTTCCAGGCGGTAGGACGAATATCAAATCTGACAAATATAGGATCAATTTTTTTCCATAAGAATACATTAAAAACGGTTTAATCCGTTCCTAGCTCTTAAATATTATTCAAAAATCTATCTCGGAAATCAATAAAAATACACTTTAATAATTAATGTGCATATTCTAACCACATATTGTTTTATCATTTACTTGTCAGAATGATCAAACAAGTCATTACTACTCGTTTTTTTTTAATGATCAATGTTGTTTGTTTTTTTGTTGAAATTTTCGGATAATTTTAAAAATTAGAAAGAGAAAAAAAAAACTAGGACGAATATTGGAGCTCCACTCTCCTTGTAACTCGAGCGAGTTACTCGCCAGTGTGCAGACGCCTTAGTTTTATCAAACTTTTTATTTCTTTTAGGGTTAGTTGTTTATTACCATGTTTAGTGCACAGCAGACGGAAAGTTGAGAGTGTTGTTTAATATCTTTTGGTGGCAAGATGAATAGATTAGAAATTAGAAAAAGAAAGAAGAAAAAAAAAACACTTAATCACGAAATAACGGAGCTTTTTTTATATATATATATCTTTTTTATTCTTATTAAGGATTTTTTTTTCCACTGCACGTTTTGGTGCGTGAAGAATTGGGGTTTATGTTGAAGTTTGATGTGCATTTATACACGCAGCGATGTTTTTCTATCGTAAAAGAATTAAATGAGGAAATCGCTGGAAAACTGGCAGCGATTACCATTAACGTTTTTCGTCCCGGTATTCTATTAGTCTTCGGAGACACCGCCCCCCTATCCCTCCCCCCATCTCTCTCTCTTTTTCGCCGCCCCTATTTTCTATCTCGACGGAACTGGAACGCCAGTCGAGCTCCCGCGCAGACGCAAACACGTAATTTAAGGAAACCCGAAATAATTAAGAGGTTAGGTAATTGAAAAACTGAAAGAAAAATTGAGGGGGTGTGTACAAAATGAAGAAGGAGGATGGTGGTGGGGGGGGGGGGGAGAGCACTTTATGCGTCATTCGATAAAGTCTTTCTGGTTTTGCATCAAAAGTGCGGTGGTAGACATGGTAATGGGATGCCGCACCGGTCGATCTTGTTGCTATTGCTGCGTTTTCGGGAAATAATCACCATTATTCGAAAGCCGTTTGTCGATTCCACCTTGCTTCTTGATGTTTTATTTATTTGTCATTAGCTTCCACTTTGCATATTTTTTTTCTATTATTATGTTTTTATTTCTTTCATTTGATGAATGTGAAATTGGGCCGAAAAAGAATGTTTTGGTAGCGCTCGCATTTCGAATTTATTTCTGCAATTTTTCAATATATTTTTTTTTTGTTTGTTTGTTTTCTTTTGGTTTACAGAGTTTGTTTATTATTGCGGTTGGAGGAAATTGTCTGGAGAATTTTATTCTTAAAGTTATTTACTATTACAGTTTAGCTTTGAGGTAAAACACTCGTTGGAAACCGTTTACCAAAACGTATGATAAATTCGAAAAATTTTCAATGTTTTTTATACTTTTTTTTAATTCGAATTGAAACACCCAAGAACGTATAACAGATAAATTTGCTAATAATTAAACATAATTAAATTTTATGGAAATTTTAATTAGACGTTAAATTCAGATTTATTTCTTCTTAATATTAATCAAAAATTTTAATTACACAACGGAAATATAGAAAATTAGACGATGGAATTCTAACTTTTCGATATCGAATCTCATCTTGTTAATGTAAATTTCGGGCATAGAAGATGTTAAAAGGATGGCAACTAATAAGATTTGAATGAATAATAAGCTCAAATAAACGGCATTATAATTTTTACTTGCGATTTATCCATTTAAAAATAAATAAATCGCCAGCAATCAGTCGCATTGTGGCTCTGCGTTTAATTGAGGGTTTTATGGTATCAAATTGTTTTAACCTTTTCAATAATTATATTAGCGCTTGAAATGAAAACGAGACTGTGTTCATCAACCCAATCGAAGCATCGGTTGAACGATGTAATGCGGTGGTTCGGCAATAATTGCTAGGAGTACCCAAAATGTGTAGAGCGAATTAAGGGGGTAGGATTATGATTATGCGGAAAAATTTATAAGAAAATTTCTGGCAGTCAATTTTTAGATAAAAAAAAAAATCAATCGAAGCAAAGCGTTGATCGGAAGGGAGTGTTCAAATTCTGCACCAGCGCGTTTTGCCTCAATTGAGGCGGGGAATACGAGTGTCTTAAACGGGCTAAGTCATACCATAGGGTAGGGTAGAGTAGGAGATTAGTTTTAACTCGTTTATTAAATTCCGCGTTTTAGGTGAACGCGCTTCATGCGTGTATGCTAAAGGTTTCCAGCCAATCAATAACCTGAAACTGTAAGAAACGAATATTAAATTATGTTTTAGTAAAAATGTATTTCGTTTTATTTATTGGGTGAGTGGGGGGAAAAATAATTTTTTTTGTCGCGCGAATCTTGGGAGAAAGTTTTTTCTTCTTCTCTTTTTGAAGAACGAGTTGTTGTTCCCAAAGTGAATTCTCTCTAAATCCATCCTAATAAGTGTTGTATAAATATAGTTTGCGCGCGCGAATGAGAGATTTATAAATGAAGAATAAGAGCTGGATAATAAGGTTGTGTGGGTGGGGGAAGTACAGTGTAGTGAAGAAATACATTAAATGGAGATTTAGCTCTCATTAAGAGTGGGATTTCTTTTCCATTTTACTTACAAGGCAGCACTCTCACACCCATTACTCTGTTTTTCTACGCGGCGAACGCTATTTGCATAGAATTGAATGGTTTTAACCTTAACGGTTGTTTTTTTGTGCTCTTTTTCTCGCAATAAATTAGCGTAGAGTTGTTTTTTTATTTATCATTTAGGCAAAAAAAAAAAATAATAAAAAAGAAATTTAAATTAAAACAGCCTCTTTTTCTTGCAATTTCGAGTTTTTTTTTTTGATCTCTTATTAATTAATATTACCACCTCTACTAGTATCCATAGCACCCGACAGAATTTTTTTAATACTGGTACATTCAGACCATACTTGACATCTTTACTCAACTACTACTCTCGGCGTTTTCATACTATTTCCTCGAAGTTGTTTCATTGTCAGAGTTTGTTTTTTTTTTAAATTTTTTTTATTAATTTCTGCAAACATGAAAGATGGATATTTCAGTTATATGCAATCATATATTTACTGTATTACCTATACAGTATTAATTTTGCAAATTTTTAAATCTATTCATTTAAAAATTGAACTTAAGTACCCTTGTAGAAAATGAGAGTGCGGTTACGAATTTTCGGTATTTAAATTGGTTTCCGATTGTAAACTGTTAGTCATTTTGCGCTTTTTTATTTTGCATTTTTAGACAATTTTTATGACAAAGTAGCCTATGTAAGAGGCAAGGCGAGGGCGCAATTTAGCATCGGGTAATTTAAAATTTAATACACCCTGTATTCTGGCCCAATGCGTTATCGCTCATATTGCCCTAACTCATTAGTCAAAAGAGCCACATATCAATAGTACAACGCTTGAGATTTCTTTAAGTACCAAATTTTATAGTAAATAAGTGTCGACCTTGCGAGGTGCAAATTTTTTTTTTTTTGAAAAAAGAAAAATTTTGGCTCTTTTTTTTTTAAGACAAAATAATAAGATTTTTAACAATTTGTCTCAATTTTGGTGCTTCGTGGTATTTTGTGGAACTCAAGGGACCAAAGAGCCACCTTGCGGCTTTAGAACCAAAGTTTGTCGACCGCTGCCTTAATCTAATCACAAGTAAATAACGTCACTTCCACCTATGAACTATTACGCGAAGTGTAGGATGACTCTAGCACATAACGGCGTACTGGGTGCTTTAAATTTTGAAGACCCCGATGCTCTGAAAAATAAGATAAAATTTAATTAATAATTAATTTGTTTGTTTAAATGTAATAATTTATTATGTGTGTAAATAATAGTTTTTCGTACACGGGTATTATTATTTATTCAAATTTTTGTGCTAATCGTCATTCTTGAAAGCTTTTAAAACGTGCGGTGTGTGTGTGTGTGTATGCATGCGTGAGAAAAACGTAATACGCACGTGCAGTCATCGAAGCAAAAATGAAGCACGTTCATCAACGTCAAGTGCGATGGCTTGTCAAACGTTTGTTGCTAGCGTTACGTTTGGAAAGCACTTTTCTTGACCGTTTTATTTTGAAAATGAATTATGCATCTCAATCCTTCACAAGCTTATGCCATTATGATTAATTTTCCATCTTTGGTCTTTTATACCTCCTCTCACTCCCTCATTTTGCTCCTTTCCCTCGCTGCCATCTATTCTAATATAGATGGTGTATTAATAGTGACAACTATCGACAATTTTTTTTTTTATTTTCCATTTTTTTATTTTTATTTTTTTTTGTTATGTTTTTGCGCGTTACGTTGCGTCGCGTTGACGCTAAAGGACCTCGTGTTCCGGGCTGTCACAAAAATAACATCATTACTTATTAATGAATCGCAATAGAGTGCGTCACAACACACTCGTTAATGCATTTTTTTTTTTTAAAAAAACTTTTTGCTTATTTCGTTTTTGGATTAATGTTTGGAATAAATTGAGAGGGACGCGTACGCCATCTTTTTCTTCGCCAGTAAGTGAAGAACTTGCATTAACTTATTAAAGTTAATAAATTGGGAAAGAAACTGTTCCAGGTAGTTAGGGAGTTTGATTTTTAAGTGGCAGCTGTTGTCAACATATTATTTAAAAGAAACGTGTAGTGCGCAGTTTGATTGAGTTGTTTGCCAAATACTGTACAGTCGTACAAAAGCTTATTTGATTGCTTTTATTGATTTATTAAAGAGCGCTTAACTAGGTGAAAGTAAACACTGTAAACGCACTGTAATGCTGTATTATTTCTTGAAGTCTTGTACTCAGACCCACTTTTTTTTTTAAAACTCGAATTTAAAAATTTTGAACATGTTTTAACTTACAATTTAAGCGACGTTTTCACAACAAGTACGATTTTTGTTTTTCATTAAACGACAATTTTATCCGCTCTCTAATTTTCCTGACGAAGTGTACAATTTCACTCGGAGTTCAATTACGCTTTTATTTACCTGCTGTCAAATTACTTGTGGATATGGCGAAGATTTTGCTTAAATATGATTAAGATTTAAACTAATTTTTAAAATAATACCGGTGATTATTTTAATTTTGCACCTTTTAGATCCCAGTAATCAGCACCCTGAGTGCTTTTCCACCCTGTACTTTTTGAGGGCATGTTATCACTTGTTCACGGGGACTATTTGACTAGAGAAACGTGAACTACATTAACAGTTGAGCCGCATTTATCCGTTTTGCGCTTATCTGACATTCTGTATTACTCGACGTCCAACAATCATCGAATTTTGAAGAAAAAGAAGCTTTCAAGAAAAGATTTCAGCTTTATCAGGAATTTGTTGGAATTGAAAGTCTAAGTTGAGATCAGATTCTTAATAGTTGTGACTAGCCTGCTGTTGTTTTGTTGTAAAACATGATAGCAGCTTAAAATTATAACAGAGTTTAACGTTTAATAGGTGTTTTCCCCCTGTATTATCCGACATTTTCGCATTTTACATCCGACATTTACACATTTCGAGGTTGTTCGCTTATGCTAGTTTATGTCAGTTTAATACTGTTTAAATTATTTAGCTTTTATTTCGTATTATTATTTTAATAATTAAAAATACTACATTATTTTATTGGTCTATAGACTTAATTTCAAAAGTAATCCAAAATGTTTAGAGTTATAGAATATTGAATGCTTTTAATTGGATATCTGCACATGTACGGTACGGTTGATGTTTTTAGTTGGGCACCAACTCTTTCCCTGTATTCTTGTCTTAATTAGACCATTCTGACAACCTGCAATTCAAATTTTAATTCGATGTTTGACGATCATAACGCTAGAAATTTGTCAAGAGATCAAAATATGTATTACATATTTAATAAAGTAAATTATGGATGTTTTATCACGTTGTTGATGACTTTCTACGTCTAAATTAAACAAAATGTATAATTAGCTTTAAATTAATTATTAAACATTTGAGTTCATGTTATTAATAATTACTTTTTTTATTTTAGAATTAACGGGTTTCTCCCTCACCGTTTCCAAGGGGTAAGTTTGTTTTCTTTCTTTATAATAATTACAGTAATAATAAAACTGGCGAGTAAATGTTAAGTACAGTAGCATTGAAGTTCTCAGACGGAGCGATCATGCATTGTTTACATGTTAGAAGCGAGGCGAATTGCCATTGGAAAATGTGCGCGCGTGTTGGCTTTTGTTGTGGGTGGACACGGAGCTTGATTTATGTGGAAAGTCATTCGGGACTCATAAAGCTCGTTGGTAGAATGACCGGCCAAGGCACACTGCTTTCTCGCATGCAAATCAAATGTGGAGCGGACATTTGGGCGCCGTGTCCAATTTGAAAGCAGGCGAATGAGAGTGCGCACTTTTTGTTTGCGGTTAGAAGGAAGCGAGGTGATGGAGTTGGGGGGGGGGGGGGGAGGTGAGGGTGGATCGTTAAGTCATCTACGTGGTCAGCGTCTCAACATCGATGATGCCTTCTTCTAACCACTTAAAAGCACTGAGACGTCTACGGCGTATTATTAAGACGTCAAAATCGTCAAGGCGGATTTGGGCGTTTTGTTTTCGCAAATAAATATTCGCAAACTCCGAGAAAATCAACCAAGTCACAATAGCTCGCGGACAGGGCCGGTTTTAGGGATAATTTGCCTGCAGATCAAAGTCATATTTTTTTTGTGGAACGGTACTTCTGGAATTTGTATTTTCAAAAGCCAGAAAAGCATTTTTTTTTTTTGTGAAAAACCTTATTTTTTTAAAAACATTAAGTTACAACCTACCATTTCTATTTGAAATTTGCAGTAAACAGAATTTGTAATTTGCATTGATAATGAAGAGTAAAATGTTTGATAATTATTACTTACGAGCATTTATCTAAGTGCTAATTAAAGTATACCTTCTCCGTCAATTTAAGCTAATTAATAATGCAGGTTAGTTGTTTTTTTTTTTTGAAAAGTTTCAGAAAAATTATTTGTTTTCGTCTAGAAATTGATTCGTATTCACTTTTGCTGACTTTTGAAAACGGGACTTATTAGCTTTTGGCAAGACGGATAAGATCAATGACCAAACGAGTTGAATATATTGAACGTTTTATTTACAAAACCACATCTGCCGCTCATTCAATCGGGGGTCTTTTCAGTTTTTGAGATGCGATTAGAACCGGGAAATGAAGAAAGTCCCCGATGAAATTATGGAGTACATGTACTGTATTCGTTGCAGTACGATCTGCGTGCAGGAAAAGCGCGTGCGTTGGGAAAGGGGTGGTTAGGAAGGAGGAAAGGAAACTCGATTTTCTTTTCATGTTCCTTAATCGCCTAATTAAAAATCTTCAAGTAAAATGTTTGCTTAATCGACCGAACTCTTATTATCGCAGACGAAAGCAGTAACGTAACGTAGCGTATACGGTGGTGCGTTCGGTACGATTTCCAGTCATTTTTCACTTCGTCTTTTGAATATTTGCGCAGGAAATGATGGTGAGGAAGGTTGAGCTTATAAAAGGATGGAAATTTTGCATCGACGATTAATCATCGTCTCTTTTTTTTCTCCCGGTTAAATATTGCTGATTAACGTAAGAAAGCCAGCCGGTGGCCAGTTTAAACGCTACCTTCCGTTCAATAAACGGTCTACGGCAATTTGAACAATTTCTGCGTTGAATTTCCTTTTTTCATGTACCTATGCGATTACTTTGTTTATCTTCATTTCATTTCATTTTTTTCTTCTTTTTCTACGTGCATATAATATTTTAGTGAATGATGCGGGAGGGGTTTATTTGCGTCTGAGGAGAAATACGCGATTAGATCTGTTCCGGAAATGTGTCGTCTGCGAATTTCAATTGAAAAACGAACGGTAATGCCAGTTGTTGTTGCTTGCTTAAAGCGCTGATAAAGCTATTAGATTAAGCAGATTAGAAGATAACTTATTTCTTATTTATCAAATATTAACATTTCCGGGTTTTATATGCCTGCAAAATACTCTCGAGTTTTGACAAAGCAGACACTTGAGAAATACTTCAATTTTCGGCTTTGGTTACTTGGCGTATTTAGTTTTGTTAATAAAATACGTATCTTTAAAATTATTAAAACGATTATTAAGCGAATTTGATATTAATGCACATGTATAATTTTTAAAACTGTAAACATTGCTTAGGGCGCACTCTTTAGAAATTTTTATTATGTTCCTCATTTAAAAAGAAATATTGCAGCATTTAATTTTTTTTTTTTATTATGGTAAATATTTTTTACATTTTTAGTTAATTTTTAAAGAGGTTTCTATATTCAAGACACTTCTATAAGGCAAATTTTAAACTAACCAGTAAAAAAAATAGGCCATAGTTTACGTCCTTAAATAAATAAAGTCAGTTTGAAATAATATCAACAGAATAGTTTTTTGTTGTTGTTGTTTTGTTTAATACAGTATCAGAAATGAGAAAAAAAAGAGTTATCTATTCTGAACATCCCGTGAATTTAATTAGAGAGAGAGCGAACGGCACTTAAAATAGCTAATTAATTAAATCGACGTTGTAGGTTATATTAAAAAGTGGTGTGGATGGGAAATGGGCCGAGTGATGTAGTGAATTTGTAGCTTCTCTGCGGTTTCATCAGCATTAAAATTTCATTTACCGACAACAAATTTGTCAAAGATGTTTGTCCTACAAATATTTACATTACGGATGGTGAAAACCCACGGTTACCTCAAATTACAATCCAATCAAAACAAAACTTCACATAATTTTGGTTAATTAATTAACATTTTTTAACTCGCCATTTTCGCTATTTAATGTTTTCTTCTTTTTAGAGTTTGAATTTATTTAAATTTCAAATGACGGTACAGTCATGTATTTAGGGTTTTTTTAAAATGAATTGAATTTGTCATAGTATAACGCACGATTTGGTAACAGTTCTGGAACTCTAGAAGTGACACTATGTACCGGTAGCTTACATTAATTTTGGTTGGTCACCATTCTCTCAATGTTGTCTGTGGTAAAAAAATATGACAAAAACTTAAGTTTTTTGAGTTTTTGAGGCACAAGAGCTTTTCAAAAGGGTCCAAAATTTTACTGCATTCCAGATCTTAGTTTGGGGCTGTTTTTGTTTGCCGCCTCAAATGAAAATCCACTTGAAGGGTTGCTATTTGGGGCACTGTGGGTAAACATTCGAAAGCAGTTTCATTATTATAATGCCACACCGTGTATACTAGTACATGTACTCGGTATTTTACAGTGATATATTTGGAATTATTAACATTTTTTAATGAAAGTTTTTAGTTTCTTTTTTTTTATTTTATTAATGGCATGTTTTAATTTAGCTTACCAAGTGTGATAAATTTTAGTTTTTAATCCGAACGATGTGCATTTTTCTAATTTGTAAAATTAAAAAAAAATTATCTTTTGGTTTTTTTTTTAATCGTAAGAAAATTCCGAAAATGCTTCTCATTTCATTCTTAATTAAAATTACCGAATTAATATTAGGCGGACGAAAAGTCATAGAGAATAATAGCGGGGGAAAAAAATTGTACAGTAGTTTTATTATATTTTAAGTAGGAGAGAAGAAAAAAACATTTTTTTCTTTTAATTTTCTTTTTTTACGAGTAGAAATATTTCTTTCCTTTTGTTTTTATCAGATTCGACTAGAGTTTCGGTCGCTAACGAAGCAAAAGACCGCTTTATGAAAATAGTCGTACGCTAAATTATTATGACTGCTTTTTCGTCGTCGACTTCGTTTTCTAATCTTCTTCGTTTTCCTCTCCTTTCAAGTTTTAATTTCCTGACGGTTTATTGTTCCAGTCAAAATTTTGAAGACTCTTTTATCTTTTAATGCGAAAGAAATGAGGATCGAGTTTCGGAGGCAGCGGCGCTGGCATCTCTCTCGGCGGCGTATATACATCTATCAGTTAATGTAAATATCTTGGGCCGCTTTACCATACTCATCATCATCAACATCAACAACCACCTTGGAAAACACATTTGTTGAGTGTCACGGCTTATGTCGGCTTAAGGTTTTTTTTTTTATGTACAGTACCTTCCCTCACTTCTCCCTCCTCCCACTCTTCGTTTTCACACTTAACTTACTACAGTTATGCCTAGTTCTCGGGACAATTTTTCAATACCGCTTTCACCCACTCCTCTGCCCACCCACGCCAACAATTCTCACACTTCACGTGCACACTGCCGCATACAGCGTTATTCATCATCGCAACTTGGAATCATTTATCCCGGTAAAGCGCAATGAGAGACGAGAGAGTTGGAAGCCGAGTGATTATGTTGTATTATTATTTCGAATGTTGAAAGGGGGTTAGGAAAGTGTAGCTAGTGGTGGCGGTGGGCGGACGTGGAAAATGATGGAAGGTGGCCAGCGATGTGGAAAACTTGTATTTATTCTCTTGACGAAACAGATGATTTCTCACTCGAATTTTATTTAATCCGCAGAAGTTTAGCAAATTAATTAACATTTGCGAGCTTAACGTATTTTTTTTTTTTTTGGTTACTTCTTATTTTTACGTGTTGGTTATACTTTGAGCGTAGGAAACGTTGTTGATAAGAAGAAATGAGGCTGGAAAAATAAGCAAAATTTGGAATACAGTATTTTGTTTAAGTAGGCTAAGTCAGTTTTATTTTTAAAGCTTGGTTATAAAAATACGATGCTATTCGTTTCAAGCGTCTATCAATATTTTTGCGTTTAATAATTACATGTATTTAAGAAAAAGAAGGTAAAAATAGTCGAAATTAAGAAGCACGTACGGCTCTTTTAAAATCTTAAAGCTTACTGCTATGAACCGGTATTTTCATTTAAAACATTGTTTAATTGAAATAGGATTTTCGCTTTACAAAAAATTCGATATTGGGGCTTTTTAAGACTCAAAATAAAAGTACAGTAAATAAATAATAATAAATATTTTAACTGTTAGAACATTTGTCCCTCGTTTCCCGTTTGGATTAAAATAAATCGACGTTCTGGGTACATGTAGCCTGGGTTACTTGCTTAGTTTGAAACGTTTTTCTGTGAATGCCCATTCTGTAATTCAGAGGTTAGGCGATACTTGAGACGTCGGGGGGAGGGTGAAAACTGATAATAAACTTTAATTGAAGATCCCATTGGCGTCAAGAATGAGTTCTTTGCAGGGTCTTTTTTCGTTTTTATTTATGTTTGAAATTGTTAGTGGCTCGTAAACTTTTGCATAGGGCTTTTGTCATTCATACACAACTTAATTATAATATTTTTTGTTACAAACTGCATGGGCCAGAGGGGGGTTCCTCAACTACTGAAAATAAATTCTTGTATTATCTCGACATTTTGAACTTTGTTGTAGCCGCCGAACTAAGCGAAATTTGGACAACGTAAAAGATAAAGCTGCAGATTAAGTAATGGGAGAAGTTTGTAAATTATCGTTAAAGTTATGTTTAATAATAAATTTCACTTATTGGTAGCGAGATATTTTTCCTTTTTTTTTTTTAAATGTAATTTTCATCTTAATTAATTGCGGACCGCACTATTAGTTATCTATCTGACCACTTGGGAAATTTCAACTACGGCGAATTTTAAAGTAGACGGCTTTTTTCGCGCGAAGTAATGAAAAATGGGGCGCTGCACGGTAAATGGTTTCGGAGGGAAGGCGGAAGCGTAGGTTGACGTTAAGTAAACCGTCAAAAGCTTTCGAGGAGACATTTTCATAAACACAATCTAGCAAGCTAAATTTAGAAGAAATAAAAGCTAATGACGTAATCAATTAGCGCAAAAGACTTTTTCTTCTCCTCATCTTTCGTTGATGGAAGATGGCTTTTACAACTTTTTTTTTGTATTTATATTTTCTTGTTCTTCTTATTCATTCAATTTTGAGGAATGGAAGGGACTTGAGCACGGGCTGTTTGTTTCCGTGTTTGAAAAAGATAAAAAGCAAAGTTGCGCGCAATAATGATGATAAACACAGTTTTTGAGTAGGGGGGGGGGGGGGGTAATATTTATA